>JAECUM010003219.1:0-71217 GCA_016617855.1 Megalonaias nervosa | reverse complement strand
TAAGTCACGGCAATCTGAATACAATCTTCCGGAGTTTTTCTCAGTCTCCATTAGAGTTTGGGACATTTTGGTAATCTTAGTACTACTTTTAGACTAAAAAATATAATTTAATCTTCTGGGATATGCCCAGTCTCCGTTAAATTCTGGGACAATTTCGTCATTTTAGCGTTACTTTTAGTCACAGTCATTTGAATATTAATGTTCCAGATTTTCTCAGTCTCCACTGTAGTCCTGGACAATGTCGTACTTTTAGTACTACTTTTAGTCTGAACCTATGGAATCTAATGTTCCGGGTTATGTTTAGTCTCCATTGAATTCTAGGACAATTTCGTAATTTTAGCGTTACTTTTAGTCACATCCATTTTGGCGTTAGTCTTTTCCTTGATTATAGCTATTTATAGGATCATTATAATTATGCAAATTTATGAACACCGCCAACATAATTTCAGGTCTAGGTAATGCTTTATATATAAATCTCGGGCTTGTATTAGTATATCTCTGTCTGTGACATTGTTACCGATCACCAGTACCGTGACGTCATCCCACCTATTCCATTCCTCTTGTCACTATGCAGTCTCAATCTTGGGGCTACGGTACAACCCCATATATTTAACATAGAAGTCTACGTGGGGCTAAGGTACAACCCCCCCAAAAAATTTAACATAGAGGTCTCACGTGGGGCTACGGTATCCCCATATACTACTAGTGTTTGTGTTCTTTTCTTTCCATTCAAGAATGGAGCTTCTTCTCCGCTGATACATCAACACCTGAAATCTAATCGCCTCGGTCATGCAAAGGAACCCCATGTGCAGAAATAAAGATCATTTGTGACTTATTTTTCGATTGTGTTTAAAATGATTTTGCATGTGACAAGTCGAAATTTGAGTCTCTGGATTCTAAGAACTTCTATGTCTATGGATTTAAATAAACCTTGAGTCTTGGTGGTATAGCCGTGTCAATGCGTTGTTCATACCTTAGCCGTGTCAATGCGTTGTTCATACCTTCCCAAATCAATTCTTATGTATGTGCATTAAATAATCCTTTGCGATTGAAATTTTGAAACGTGTGCCAACTGCCAAACTGTTAATGGTATTATGTATACATGTAGCTCTGGTCATTTATATGGAAGTTGTTATGTATATTTAATTTGAATTTTGTAATTGACCTTTGTTCAAAAGTGAGAGTAACAGAGTTTAGGGCCTACCTGCGTAATGTCTTGTTATGTTGCAAATATCATATTACATAGCTAATATTTGTCTATGATTATTTTTACATTATTTATTGAGATCATTGTTAATTTTAGAAAAACATGTTCACAGATGTTTAGTTCAAGGTCATTTTGGTTGAAAAATTATGACTCTTCAAGAAGCAAGTTGTTTACGAATTCGATGGGAAAATTACCCCCATCCTGATTCTGTTATTATGTCTTAACTTTTTATACAAGTGTTGTTTACTTTAAAATTGCTAATTCCTATCTCAACATCCAAAGTGGAGTCAGTCTTACTGTTGTGTTCAGTTTTAATTTGAGAGGATTGAATTTATTTATTTAAATTATTCATTGAAATTATAAATTGCTCATTAATTTAGGACTAAATCACTATTTTGGAATTATTGTGAATTCACTCAAGGACATTTTGGATTATGTAATTGTGATACATCAAGACTATTGGCACTTTAGCACAATCGAGACTATGAAACATCAGCACATTCAATATTGGAATTCATTGGGAACACCAGTGGAATCCCTTCGGAATACTCTATACTTCTGTCTTGGGATAGAACTTTTCAGACTATTCGGGATTTAATTCTCAATAGAGCAGTTCTTTTTAAATTTTCACTTTGTATCCTAGGGAAATAAATTATTTGCTGAATTTTACAAAGCTTATTGGTTTTCGCTTTGTTCTATTACTTAGTGTAAGACCATAAAGTCGTAACAGAATGTTTGTGGTAAAATGTATATACTGCTACCATCACTGATTTGTGGTCACATTCCTGAGGGGATGCGAGTGTGGAAAGGTGAGTTGATGAATATTTCAAACTTAGATGATTATTTAATATCAAAGTTTTACAAATCTTCATTAGTTTTATTTATGATTTAGGGCATGCCAAGTCCTATCTTTGACAGCTTGTAAATCCACGTGGAACAACACAACCCTGTATCTTGGTGCCATTTATATTTATATCAGAAAAGTAATGTATTTATGTTCATTGCAACCAAACAGACTATGTATAGATTGAATACATCATTAAACTGCTACACTTTGTTTACATAAAAGAAAAATATGTATAGCTGCTTTGTGTACTTAATATAACTTTGAGATTCCTCGAACATTTCGTTTTTTTCTACTCTTTCTTTCTGCTTATGGCAATGTTTTCCCAGGCCTCACGCTAGATCAGTCATCATCAATTCATGTGATCCACTGTTCGCTTCATCCCGTCTTACATCAATAATCAAAGAGGCAAGAATCGACTTCGATTCTTAAGGTCAAGTGGTAATGTACTATTCTGTCTGCTTTACCAGAAGCAGTATACAAATCGATAACATGAACTGCGTCGACAGGGTTTTATCTAGGCAACCCGAGTATTCCTTGTATTATGTATATTTAATTTATTTGTTTGTTTGTTAGTTTGAGATTTTTTTTATTTCATTACATGCTATTGTAATGTAACATTGCATGCTGGACTTGACCTTGTCCAAAATTGAGTTCATTTCTGCTTGACCTGATTGACTTTTTAAAATTTCATTTTGTGCAAACAACTAATACATAGCTAAATTATTTTCTCTGTGTATGGGCTTATTATCAGGATCATTATTAATAAAAGAAGTAAATATGTTTATTTGAGTCTAAATTTTGGAATTTCCTGAGTGTAATCCAGGTCATGGTTTTGAATTTGTAAATATAAGGATCATTCTAGAAGGTTATTTTCCATTAGGTAAGTTTTTATAGAAAATTCTAATTGTGACCTGAGGTCAAGTAGAGAACTATATAATCTTGTAACTGTGAGGACTTTGTCATTCGTGCTTTAAGATCTAGCACTTTCAAGTTGTATTATGTTGTGTCCAGTTGGGACGATTTTTTTCCCCTTCAAACTATTAAATTCAAGTGATTATTTTCTCTGGAAATACAAAAGTGCTCTGATAAAATTATTGGATAGAGACATTAACTGGAATTTAAAGTGTATTCAGAATGGATTTATATTTTTTGTAATTCAACAAAAGACTGTTGACACATCAACACTCTATAAGCTATAACAGACACGTCATCGCCTTCAGTTTTTGGATTTCTCCGGGACTTGCATTGAGTTTTATTCAGGACTTTAAATTACTAGGACTTGTGTCCGTAATTCTTGGATTATTTTGGGATTTAATTCGCAATACCGTAAGTTCTTTTTTCTCATTTTCACTTTGTATTCTAGGGAAATAAATTATTTGTTAAATTTGACAAATCTTGTTGTCTTTCACTCTTTTATGTTACTTATTTTAAGAGCATAGACTCGTAACACTTGCTATGATATTTCTCTGAATGTGCAAGACCTACAGTTATTTTCAACAAAGGGGAATCCACTTTTCGAGGGGTGGTTAAAATGTTCTGAATATTAGTTCGCTATACAATGAATTTCTCGTTAGTGAATAGTACGTGACTGCATGCCCTCGAAGTACTCCCAATGCATTTCTAGATACTATATTAGTCTGATTATTCAGTTATTAAATGTCATTTTGTATTACTTTTGAGGGTGTTACCCATACACTGAAAAACTGCCTTACAGCCGCATGGTGCCTTTCAAATCGACTGTCCCTCAGCAAAATCTTTGATAACAGAATTAAGTTGAAAGTCATTTGGAGCTAAAATGGGGCTGTATGAAAGATGTAGCAAAGTTTGGCTGTTCCTTCAGGAAATCTGTGACGACGCGGGTATTTATGCACTGGTGAGTTGTCATGGAGTAGACCGATTTCTAGAGTACTTGTATGCGGATTGGTGTTTTGGTAGTGTTCCAGAACGTTTGTCAACGCTTTGGAAGCAAAGAAATGGTCAGTGACACTAGCAGTATCAGGTAAAGGTACTAGCAGCGTCAGGTGAAGGTACTTGTACGACTGGGCCTTATGTATCGAAACAAAATGCTCATAAAATTCTCTTGACAGTCCGATTACGTAAAGCGATTTGTGGTCACTGCTCGTTTTCTTCGATCCAAACTTTATCATTTTCTCTTGAGTCTGTGTTAAAAAAGGAAACCCTTTTTTTCTCCCGTGACAATCTCATTCAAACGCCTCCGGTCTCTCTTTTCATATTTGGCAAGTATCTATTGGTTTTTGAGCAGTCGTCAACGAATGCAGGAATCATCTTGCACAAGCCTTTCTGAGCTTTAAGCGATTCTTCAATATAGTGAAAACAGCTGTCAATTAATGCACATGATAATAGAACATCGTCAATTGCCACCTTGACAACATTCACTTCTCGGTCAACAATCGCAGAGAACTGTCTTTCAGAACGTGGTTTATCGTCCGTAAATATCGTGACCGCCTTTATAACAATGAACACGCATCAAAATTGTTTGATATGACAGAAAATTACATCCGTAAACTTCACTCAGATCACCCTTGATATCATTCGGAGACTAGTCTAAAGCTCTTCTGATTTACAGTATACTCATTGCTCAGTAGCAGAACATTGTCCTCTTTCTCCGACATTTTGACATCATTGTCATTTACTTATGTTGCGTCATAATGATATATTTTCAGGTGTCTCCCAGAACATTTCATAGAACGTTACCTTGTCAATCAATCGATATTAAATTTACTGACAGGTTTAAAGAAACAAAAATAAATTATAACAAAATGTTCAACTACCCCTTATATGCTACATGATCTCTCTCTCTCTCTCTCTCTCTCTCTCTCTCTCTCTCTCTCTCTCTCTCTCTCTCACACACACACACACACACACACACACACACACACACACTGGGCAGAGTTAAAGGATATTTTTATGATTAAGATAATTTTTTGTCAGGGTCGTTTTTCTCCCTTTATTTTAATTGTTGACGTTATAGCAGTTGATAGTAAGTATTGTGTATGCAATTATGTACTGGTCATTTTTTTTTTATACCTGCGCGTTACAAACCTGCAGATAATCATACACATGATGAAGCTGATTTGTCTCCTAAAAGAAGCGTATATTTAACATTGCACTTGGCGTGGAAGACTATAGTTTTCAAAATTACAGAAGTCTGCAAAGATGAAGCAAGGTATGGTTTGAAATTTGTAAGGTGTGAATGGATTAAATAATTCTTAGCTAGACCATTGATTGTGCCAGGTGGATACTAAAGGGTGGGTATGATTCATAATGGATCGGAAGCTGACCGTAATATCCAAGGTTTTAATGATAGACAAAAGGTATGTTTATAGTGCTGAAATGTTTCAGCCTTAGCAGCAGGGAGGGTGAACCCTACAAATGGGATTCGAGCAAACATATCTAAAACAAAGATTTCACACGAAAATTTTTTTAAAAAAAACGTCAATAACGTCAAACTGAAGCCTCTAACTTTCCGTGATATCACCGGTGACGGCGTCACTGATGAGATCACCAGTGATGAAATCACCGGGTTAGTTCGCCGTTGACTTCGTGTTTATAAAAAATTGTGAGTGATCGTTTATGTAATCGTGCGCGTCATTTTTGTTAGCCCACCCTCCCTGCTGCTGTGGTTTTTATCCAAATATTGTATCAAGTCCGTTACGATATCTCGACCTAGGATCGTGCAAGTTTATTGTTATAAAACCAAATGGGGTAGCTTGTGCTTTTGAAAAAAAGTGTTTGAACTTAATCATGTCCATGTCACCTGAACACCAAGTATAATAAATATTTAGCAGCGTATGATTATCAACTCCGTTAAACACAACCAAAATATTGCTGTTATCTCTGATTACTTTTGGAATTTGTGTATAACGCTGTTTAACATAAATCACGTCTGTATTTTTATGTCTACCTCGAGAAAATATCCTAGCTGGATTTGATTGTTTGTCCAGCATAACATCATCGTATACTACTAAATTATTAATACTTCCATCAAGATCATCTACAGATGGCGCTTCATCAATATCGGTGATAAAATCAATAACGTCACTGTCTTCATTTAACAATTTTGCATTTTCATTAAAATCTTTAAGTACTTCATATCATCTACAGATGGTGCCACTAAATATAATTTATCCCACTTCAGCATCTCATTATCAAATTAAGCAATAATTGTGTTTTGCCTGATCCAGATGGACCTATTATTATCATTCTGATAGAATTCGGTAGCGCTGGGTGATGTTTTACTGGCTCTTGTTTTCGTGTCGCAGAAAAGTCAATTATATCCATATAATAAATAATATGAATTTATATTGTATTCGATGCAGGGCAGCCACGTCCACCACTGGATTAACAGCAATAATAACAAAAAATAAAAAACGCGCACTGACAGGTAAATGTGAAAAGTGTGGTACAAAAAAATACAAATTTATTTCTAACAAATACAAAGTCGGCGGTGACGCTGCTACAGCGTTGGGAAAATTACCAGGATTACCGTGGGCAAAATATCCCGGGGAAAGACACTTACCGGGTTATAATTATTGTGGGCCTGGGACTCGTTTAGATATTCGTCTTGACGATCAAGATCAACCTCGACCTGGAGAATATCCCGTAAACAAGATTGATCAAGCGTGTTACGTTCATGATATTGCTTATCGAAGTAAAGATTTACAACAGCGACATCTCACCGATATCAAATTAATTCATGCCATAAATAATATAAAAGATAAATCGTTTTGAGAAAAATTAGCTGCTTTTCTGGTAAAAGCTGGTATGAAAGGTAAAATTATGTTAGGGGCTGGGTAATTAATTATATGATTATTATAATGGAGTCCATTTATTATTCTCCGAGAGGATATTGGAAGGGCAAAGCAGCGATTAGTAAACTCGCCGAAGCTGCAAAGGTTTCACGTGCTGTTGCTGCAACGTGGTTAGCACGACAAGCAATATGGCAAATTTATCTACCGCAACCTAAAAAAAATTCAGTATGCACATTTTGATGTCAGCGTTCCCAATGAAGTTCATCAGGCAGATATTTTGTTTTTACCACATGATACCATTAAAACTGGTAGACGTCAATCACGCACATACAAATACGCTTTAACTGTCGTTGACGTTGCAAGTAGATATAAAGAAGCAGAACCACTGTCAACAAAGACAGCAACTGAGGTTGCATCTGCGTTTGAACGAATTTATCAACGTGGTGGTCTAGGATGGCCACGGTTGCTACAGGTTGATCCTGGTAAAGAATTTCTTGGTGCAGTATCATCGTTGATGAAAAAACATAATGTCAAAATCAGAAGAGGACACACCGAAATTCATCGTGATCAGGCAATCGTTGAAAGATTTAATCGAACACTTGCTGAGCAGTTATTTGGATACCAGTATGCGAAGGAAATAATTTATACAGATACAAGATCTCGCGAATAGGTTGCAAGATTACCAAGTGTGATAGCTGCGTTAAATAATGAAATTACTCGTGCAACTTCCATGAAACCTGTTAATGCGATCACAAAAAAATATATACCAATACACCGACGTGAATCTTCCTCTCAACCAGTATTAGGTAATGTGACTGTAAGGTATTTATATGAACCTGGTGAACTTGAAGGAGGTAAAAAAAGAGCAACTGATCCTATCTGGAGTGTGACCACACATAAAATTTCTAGCGTGGTAAGATCCACTGGTAGACCTGCAATCTACAGACTGGATTCAACTGCTCCTTAGCGTGGATTTGTACGTGAACAATTACAAATAATTCCTAAAGACACACAATTACCACCGCGTTCACTTTTGTAAATTGGAACCCCGACGTCGATTACATTCAAGACAGGTCAGCGTCACATTATCACATGTATGACCAAGATCACTATTAATTCTATCCACGGTAAATTGTTTTGGATTATTACAAGAATACTTCCACAACATATTAGTTACAACTTGCACAACGATTATTCTGTCGTTGTTTTAGCGTCATAATAAATTCAGTATCAGTATCAAAATCACGATTATTTTTTTTGTCACATTGCTTATAACCAAATAGTTTTTTTCTTATTACGCCAATAACACCTTCGGTGTCACTAACAGTTTCATTATTATTTGCTGTGGAGTCTATGATAACTCTGTGTAGTTGAGATATTCTCCTGACTCTAGATACTGCTAGATAGACTAAATTTGACCACTCGATTCTGTCATCGACAATCCAGATATTTGTATCAGTAATAGTTAGTCCTTGTGACGAGTGGATCGTTATAACATATCCTAATTTCCACGGTGAGTTATTCATGTTCAACACGCTCTCAACAACATCAACACTGACCAAAACAATATCATTTAATACGAGATTTTGTTTTTCATTTGCCCCTGGAACTTCAACTTCGATATTTTGTCGTCGAGTATCTGCTGGGCGATAACATAATGGTACAGGTAACATTGGAAATCTTTCCTTGTGTAACAGAAATAATTTTTCTTGTAATTCATCACGAACTATTTTTCTACTCGCAACTATCAAATCATTTGGTCTCCATAAATTCCAAAAATCATTTACGGGAGTTTCTGGAATTATTTCACGCATTATCTCACATTGTATTTTATCTGGCTGTAGTCTGATTAATCTCTTAAATTCTTTTAGGGGTTCATCAATAGCTCTGTGATCATCATTTATTTCTTCATAATAATCCACAAACGTTTTTAACCACTCATGTGGAGATTGTCCGACAAAAGGTGGTGGTTGACCATGATCGCCACACATAATCACAGCAGTATTTTTTGTCAATAACCAATCAAGAAATATTTTTAGTGTTTCCAACGACACAGTACAAATTTCATCCCAGATGATGAGTTTGGGAATATATTTCTTGCCCATTCGCTCAGGTGTCCACGTATCTCCACATCATCTGAAGAAACTATGATATGTACATGATTTTACTCCTCGTTGTTTTATTTCTCTTGCTAGTCTGTGTGTAGGTGTCAACACAATCATATCTAAACTCCGAAATAATTCAATCGCACGTGTTGTTTTGCCAGATCCTCCAGGTCCATTAAGATAAATGGATTTATGTCTGGCCACGGGATCAAATACACATGGTGATGTTGATACTGGTATTTGATTGTCATTACCGTAGTATATTTCTTTGATATCAACATCTGCTGTTTCAGAATAATCAAGTATACTTTCTTGTTTTATTCGCCATGATCCCCTTTCGCCGCTACCGAGCAACGGTTTTACCAAATCTAAATATTTTTTATCCACATAAAATGAATCCGTAGCAACTCTGACTGCGTAACAAGGAAATCTATTTATCATCGATAATAAATTTATAGAAACGTAAGCGAGCATAGAAGATCTCAAATGAGTAAATTGCGGTGACTCACCATCAGTGTAACTCACTACTGTACCTAGTTTGGTTCTGTCTGACAAATAAGCATTGCTTCTGCTTATAAACGTTCCTTTGTTCGTTGTACCAGTAATTATAAAATCTAACTCAGCATCATCCATGGTCAATCTTGTACAATGCCGTTTATGATCGTACGAACCGCCCTGAGTAAACTTACCGATTATTTTTCTACCGAGATCTTTTGCAACTTTATTTTCATAATCGATTGTATCCCAATCTTCATCTGTCGGTAAATATTTCTTTTGTTGTGGTAACCAAACTTGTTTCTGCGAATGATATGATATAATAGCTTCACTTACGCTCAACGACACTAAAATTCCAGCATCAAGCATGTATCGTAATAACACCGTTGGAATGTTTTTCTGAGAAATGTCTACCAAACCACGCATAAACGATCGGATGAAGATGATCGCGGAACTTAAACGATTTTACACAAGCGAATCCGGTTAAATCAAAATCAGGTAATAGTCCATTTATCGCAACTCTTGTCATTTCGTGTGTGGGATGTCCGAATCTATCAAAGTATTTAAAACATTCTCCGTATCCAAGAAAACTTCCAGGATGACACGCAACCACATCAACGGATATAACTTTACGATGATCGTATTTGGTATTCCATAATACGCCATGGCCATATTCGACACAACTATGCTGAATATCTTCAAGGAATTCTGATCGTGTCGGCGACCATGAATTCTTCTTCTGAGAAAGGTGAGCCGCAACTGATGGAACTGTAAAACAATTATTTAGTAATTGTTCAACTTCAACATCATCAGAATTATATTCACGCCAAAGGCGCTGTGAAAGATTTTTCATTTCTTCATGGAGAGATTCTCTACGGTAAATATCTCCGTTAGGTTTTACAAATTGATCGTAATATGCGGATTCTAAGCTCTGAAATAACCAAAGAGATACAGGATCGCTCTTACTAATATCATTGATAGCATCGAATATATAATCGTCATAAAATCTAACTGTCCTATCTCGTGGAAATATTGTTACAGCATCAGTCCATGCATGCGCGTTATGATCGATGATTGTTATTGGAGCTCCATTTTTTGTATATTTCTGTTTGTACAAAATTTCTCCGGTTAGTGTTTTTACTGTTATTGGAAATCTTAATTTCTTTTCTAGCTTAGCAACGTCACTGATAGATGCTCCGGTATCTCTAACTGTTTCTGCCCACTCGTTTATTTTTGTGCGTCTTATATCTGTTAAACCGTTACCGCGTATTGCTTTTGAGAAATGTTCCATAACTCTTTCAGCTACGTAGTTTGGTCTTGAAATTTTCATCGGTTTGAGATCCCCAACGCTGGGTTTATTATTCAGCGGATATATTGCATATATAACCGCAGTAACAGGATACGCCCGTTCATAATATGATTTATCGATACCGGTTAATATTCCCGGCTTGGATTGTTTATTTAATGTAACAGAATTATTACCAGTATGAAGTCGTACAGGTTCACGTCTATCACGAATAATCCAAGTATCATCATCTGTCTGAACAATAAATTTTACTAAAATAATATATCTCTGATTGTCTAGATAGTTAATAATATTTTTACTTCGTTCGTCACTCATTCTAGCATCGACAACAACACCTTTGTTGTCGTTCATAATCCTGAATGTCGACCAAGTATGAGCCGCACCATCATTGCAAAATTCTTTTTTACTCTCACGGATACGATCGGTTATATCACTATTTATCAAAGCCAGATCTTGCATCGAAAAATTAAATTTAGAATTTGGTAATTTGTCAAGATCAAATCTTGCTGTGGAAGGTTCAATCGTGGATAATCTCTCAAATTCCTCCATACTATATTTAAGACAAATATATATGTTTAATTAAACTTTAATTATATATATATATATATATATATATATATATATATATATATATATATATATATATATATATATATATATATATAATGATTCAAACAAACAACCGATGGCGGATGGCTCATGATTGGTTATTCAACTCCTTGTAATAAATCATGCGTGAATGAATTTTGTGGCCAACATATGCAAAGTTTCCGAAGAGGTAGTCTAGGACCGAAACCGTGTTTACGATGCGGTGTTGGAGTCAGAGGAGAAACCCAGTTGTGTGTAAAGTGCGGTGGTAAAAGATACAGAGAGCTAAAACGATATTATGATAAGAAGTCGTCAGGTGAATCTCCGTTAAAAACCGCTGAAGACTATCTGGCCAGATTTCAAAATAATCATTTAGACAAATAATATTATATATAAATGGAGCAAAATGAATTTGTTAAACATCGCATCATTAAAAATTATGAAACGTCTCGTGATGGTGTCATCAGAAATTGTCAAAGGAAAAAACCAGTCGGTTCTGACAATGGTATTGGTTATCTCAGATTCCGTGCTGGAAATAAACATTATTACTCTCATAGATTTGTATTTGAATGTTTTCATGGGGTCATCGAAGACGGACTTGTTATTGATCACATTAATCGAAATCGGAAAAATAATGATTTATCTAACCTCCGGGTTGTTACGCAGAGTCAGAATTCTGCACTTGGGAATACTGGCATTAATTCTAAGACTCCTAGTTCGGTTATATCTACAAATACAGATACTGGTGAAGAAATAATTTTTAATTCTATAAACGCTGCTGGTAAATATTTTGGCATCATCCCGCGTTCGGTACAATATGTGGCAGATAATATTACCAAATCAGCATTTTCGAAAACATTTGATCAAAAAATTACATTCCGATATATATAATGAAGCGAGATAAATCCGTCATCGCTAATAGAGCAATCAAGTAGTTGTCTCTCTTTTTTTTGTTATTGCCTATACTTAACCACGCGTTTATATTCAGTGATAAGAATCCGTCATCACTGATAAAGTAATTAAGCAGTTATTGTACTATAGTCTAATCGTAATGCCTAAATATCTCTTCAGTTCAGATATCTCAACTATATTGCAGAAAATATATCCTCAAACAGAACATAAATACATCAGCCGTGACATTATATCATAGGCCGATATTGTACACATATCGATCGCAGCAGACGACATGTATCATTGTTACTATACTGAATGAATCTACGCAGTTATGTAGTAGGTGGAATATACCAGAATAATATCGATCCAACGCATTTACTAACACAGTTCTGGTCCGTAACAGTGTTACAGTTGAAAATACAGTGTTTTAACAAGGCAGAAACGGCAGAAATATATAAAATTACAGATTTTACTCAGAATCAGAATATTCTTTCGGTGTAGGAATTTGCCGTCCATGACATTGTCACGGATACTAGTAAATACGAGTCCAGAGTTATCACGTGAGAGACAGTGCGAGTAGTTATATACTTAAATTTAACTATATATTTGTAGAGCTCCGATAGCCGTGGGGTTAAGGCGTTTGCGTGCAGATCTACTAGTGTAAACGCTGCGTGTTCGAGTCTCCAAAAATGCTAAAGATATATTATCTTGCATTCGACGACAGATGCTATATGATTGGGGTGCAAGCAAGCCCCATGAGATTTCATGTACCCTCACCACGTCGAACAACGTGGTGAGTGCAGTTTTGCACTTACCCCGGGATTTTGTTGGGGGGGGGGTTGGTTGCAGCAACTAACGTACAAACCGAATAAACCAGGATATCAAAGACAACCGCACGTGTACGATATTTCTTTATTTTTGCTGTATAATTATCGATGATGGTTTTTAATTTATTCTGCCATGTCGTTACTTGATCGTATCTGTATCGCTGAACATCTATCATTATACTGTATTAAGTACTTAATTGAGGTGTTTCAGCTACAAATTCTATACACCACCAGTAAGGCGCTGTGGTTAATTTTTTATCAGATGGTTCCAGTATAAATTCTTCTTCGGCATCTTTATTTAATGTAATAGATACAGTTCCAGAAAAAGCATCCGTTGAATAACGCCATGGAAATGTAGTAAATATCCTGAATTTTGCAGAGCTGAACACGGACAGCCTATACACGCCAGTGACCTCCGCGGTATGTTTGATAGTGTTATTTTGCGGTGTCCACGTTAATGATCCTGATTATACTGTGTACACGATATTGATAATTTGTTTGTGTGGAACGATATTAGGAATTCCACTGACAATATCGGTAATCCTCGTATTAATGTCGGCGAGTTTTATGTTGACGGTTAGTGGATTTCCAAAGAATTCTTCAATTTCTACGAGTATCATTAAACGCACCTACATGAACGTCATACTCGGCTCGTAATGTATTTAATTTACCATCGATCGTGGTATCGCTATCATCCACATATTTTTTTGTTGCGGCATCTTCATCACCTGCTGGTTCTCTTAAAGCAACGATTTTATTTCCATTCATGTTAAGTTCACCTGTCATTGTATCACCTGCGGATTTTAAACGATCAGCGACACTTTTTTAAATTTCATCTCTGATAGTTGCGATTGATACATTTGAGTCTCTGATTCTACCACCGTCAGTAAATACTGGAATATTGTCCGTGGTAGCACCAAGAACTCTACGAATTATATCGATCCACTTGATATTACTCGTCTTTAAAACACCGAATTTATCCTGGAAAATAACAACTTCATCTCGGTCAACTCCAGATAAATTCATAATATCAGCAAGATCGTCTTTGGTGGCGTATTTTGATAAATCGATATCATCTTTGCTCTTGCTGGTGCGAGCACTAGTAGAAGATCTTCCATAAATATCAACCATTATATTTACTGTCGTTGTCGTTCAATAGTATATTCGTGTACAGTTTTATGAGGTGGTTTTGTCTATCTTGATATTGCATCAAGAACCGATAATACTTCACGGCCAGATATCGGCGGATCAAACATGGTTTGCGTGGGTAGTGTTGAATACCACATTGGTACGTTCCGTACTGTGCAGTATTTTGTGAAAAATATATTTCATCAATTCTACAGGTGGCACCAACATATACGAATCAAAATAAACAAATTCACGTGGATCAATGGCGTATGCGACCCAGTGAGTGCCAGGTCCCGTTGATGAATCAAGATTAATAATACCTGTTTCTGACAGATTTGGATTTTTCGGTAATTGGTCACGCATAAAAACACCTCTAAAATTCTTTATATTTAGTTGCTTAGCAGCATCGAGTAAATCAAAATTCGATAGTGGAACTATCGTTGAGTCCCTGGAATTCTTAACCCTTTTCCCCAAACGTTGTTTGGTCGAGACCCTGGAAGTCTCAGACCGTGACCTCGTCGTCGTCTTTTTTTTAATCCCGATCCGTAAACGGATCCGTCTGTTGCTTTCTTCAGAGCCATTCAAGCAGCTGTCCCAACTGCACCTAACGCAGCAGCTTTTGCAACAGCTGGAGCGGCTGCGGCTATTAACGCTGAGATAGCTGCAAGAAGCGGAAATATTCCTCCGGTTGTAATAGTATCTTTGATCGCGCCCACGGAAAGATTTAATCGTATTCCTTTATTGGCGTGTTTAGCTTCGTTGAATCTCTTGAATTGACGTTCGGTCAACGATAATTTATTTGCACCGCTCATTTGTTCTTGTTTTAATGATATTTTTGTTCCGCATCGTGATGCCGACGACGATTGTAATCGTTTAATCTGACCCGGGGTCAGACTGACACTAACATGATGATATGACATTTATGATATATTTCTGATTTCTAAACGTACTGACTTAGGTCAGTAACGTTTGCATATTCTCTAAGGGAGCATCAACGACTCTCATGCGGCCACCAACACCTTCAAGTAACATTGTTTTATCGGATAATATAACGGCGATTGCTCTCTAATTAGGAACATCTCCAACATTTCTGTTAACGCGAGCTCGAAAATGTATGTCAACGACAGAGTGTCTAAACAAATCCAAATGTTCCAGTGAAAAATAATAAATCGGATATAGTGTTGTAAAATCTAGCTGTGATATTTGTAAACCAGTATCAATATTTTGATCACGTCCCATAAACGACATCAGACGATGATATGCACGTGCTACATGATTTAGCTCAAAATTCAACAAAATATCCTCCGATGGTTCTTGATGTCCGTTTATCCTCAATGAAACTTCAGAAACACCGAGTTTGTCAAATATCCGTGTTTGATCATTTAATCGTGCAGCATTTTGAAATGCAACGAATATATGCCTTGGCGCAGCGATGCCTTGTTGTGATGCTATTTGCCACGTAAAAAAGCCATTAATTGTGCTTTGAACAGCATCTGTGGTTGTTGACAACCATGACAACGTTGATTTACCGCCGCTGCTCATAAAATTGAGTAACTGATCTTCGACAGATATTGCTGGGATCATTACTGGCATCCACAATGAAAGTTTTGTCAGAATTACTTTACCAGCATCACCAACAGGTCGCCATATAGCGTCGGTTGCTTTTCGTACGAGTACAATTGTATGTTTGGCTCCAAAAATAACTTTTTTGACACCTAAAATCCAAAAATATGTGATAATGGAATCGCGCAAGAAAATCTTCTGCTTCCACCATGCAACATTGCTCGACGTGATCTAAATCCTAAGTTGAAATCTGGATCGACATTAATAATCATACTTTGCACATCCGCGTCGGCATTTCTAGCAAAGTTTCTTGGTCGTTCTATTTCATACTGGTTGTATTCGGGATCATTAGAAGTATCCTTGGAAAACATCATTGATGGACCAGCTGATCTTGAATAATCGTCACTGTATCTTGCAAGGCCAAGTATTGTCGTGGCGACGTCAACATCTTTTTGAATCGATTCAATATTTCTTCCGTCGATCATGTATATGGCGCTGTCGAACAACGCCACGGTAAATAATCGTTGACAAATTGATGAGATTTCGTTAATAATTTCAGGAGAATTATTACCGGCTCGTTTCCCCCCAACCAGAATTTCTAATCTATCTACGTCGGCAAGGACGTTGTTAGGATAAGTAACAAGACCACTTCCCGTTGTTGTATTAATACCACTTCCAGTTGCGCCTTTATCCGAACTTAATGAATAATCAAGGATATCTGAGGGTTCTTCCGCTGGGGAATGAAATGTTTCTTCGCTGGATGATGATGACTGCTGTTGTTGTTCTGATTTTTTTGTCGTCGTTGCACTCGCCGTTTTGGCGGTAGTGATGGTTGTTGTTGTGATTGTGCTTTTTGCTGCATCTGTTTTTGTTGTTGTCGTATTTGTTGTTGTTGTTGTTCTGGTGGTAATTGTATAAACGAAATATAACTATCTATCATATGAATATATTCCATATATCTTGGATCGCTGTTTCGAGCTTGATCAACCTCGTAATATATACGATATATCCATTTATACCAAGTATCGCGACTTATAGGATCATCAGCGTATTCAGGTTTTAAAAACTGTTTTCGGTTCTCATAACCTTTCACAGCACTCGAAACTATTTGGTTTATACTTTTGGCCTGTCTGATATCTTTAATAACATCTTCGGTAAACTTATCAGACAGATTAACCCTGGCTTGTGCTTCTGATTCTTGTTGAGTATCACCTTCTATTTGATCTGTCTCTCCAGCTGGCTGAGCCGCAGCTATTTCGGCGGAACGTTCTCGTAGAATTTTTTTCGTTTTTTTAGTTCGCTCCGCTATTTTTTCAGTTTGTTTCGCTGTTTCTTTTAACACAGGAAGATTACCTTTAGTAGTTTCAGTGATAGGTTTAA
The DNA here is from genome assembly GCA_016617855.1 of Megalonaias nervosa. Lineage (NCBI taxonomy): Eukaryota > Metazoa > Mollusca > Bivalvia > Unionida > Unionidae > Megalonaias > Megalonaias nervosa. Next base: position 54,105 of record JAECUM010003219.1, on the reverse strand, counting down.
ATAATTGTTCTGCTGATTCTGTAAATAATTCTTGTGTTTGTTGACGCTGTTGTAATTGTTGTCTGACAGAATCACGGACAGGTAGATATTTCCTAACTCCTTCTAGTCGCTCTCAAGCTAATCTTGCTGAGTGAGCTTCACCAATCATTATTATAATGCAAATGGTTTAATTACAGCAGCAGAGAGGGTGCGACCAACAAAAGTGACCAACACGTAAACGAATACACGTAGCGATGAAATACAAAATCGTCATCGAAGTAACATAATAAGCTAACCCAACAGGGTTACCTACGCGACAAAGTTAGAGGTGCTGGTTTAATGTTATTGACGTTGAGATTTCATTTTCGTACGAAGCTTTATTTTTCATAAATAAGGTCTCAGGTAAATTGGTCTGTTCACCCTCTCTGCTGCTAATTTTGAGGGTTCTTGATAACCATGTTGGTGATCTTGGAACATATGATTTTGCAATATTTCCAACAATGATTTGTTGCTGTTTCTAATAGTGGAGCAAGTAGGTGATTTCCCCAACCTCTCATAGAAATCGTTCAAATTGTGATACAAATATGCTAGGGATATTCACAATGGATGCATCTTGCCCAAACCTCAACCCCCAACCCCCAGCCACTTGAAAATCCAAGTTTTAAGCCATTTTTCAAGATGGCCACCAAAGATTTACGTTATGTCAGAAATTGACCGTGTTGTCCAGCTTGGATTATTTAAGTGCCCATTTCAATGTAGCCCGCAGTAACGGATTTTACAATTTTTCCAACTTATCAGATAGTTTGTGGGCACCACTTCAGGAGAATGCGATGAGAATAGGCACTACGGGACACGCTGGAGACATTACTGCTGTGCAACTTAGCAGTTAATGCATATTTTCTTAGCATGCAGTTATAAGCTAATGTCCCAAATAATACCTAATCATCCCTGTAATAGTAAGGTAGCTACGCCTGAATCGACAGGATGAGCCAGCGTGGGAAAGACGAGTCAAAGATGATGGTGCTTTGGCTATCCAGATGGGGTACAGGTCACGTGGAACTTAAATGGCACTGATTAAACAATCAGGTTAGGTGTGGGGCAAAAGCATGAACCTAACTGTGAAAGGTGGCAAAATTATAAACCCTCGTGAATGAATTATTAATCTCAATCTCTAAAAATGAAAATTCCTGTTAACTTTCAATCTAAATGGAAAACGGACTGGAGCAAATGTTGCCTTTTTCAACAGGACAAAAAGAAGATCAAAATGTCTGTAACAACATTGCAACATTGTGACAAATGTTCCTCCATTTCGTGTTATCAATTTCATTAACCCATCATCCTGGATTCAGCCATATTAGATGAAGGTGGTGGTGTTAAAGGTATATTGGTAATGAACAAAAGGAAAGTATCACCAAACCTGCAGACTGATGCTCAATAACATCAAGTGATAAGGGGGGGGGGAATGGAACATCTACTGTTAAAACAGACACAGTTCCCAGCAGCAGCAAAATATCGAGAACTACTATTTCTCAATGGCCCTAATGCTTATTGCGTGAGAACAAGGCTCCAGAATGTGCAGTGAGAAATTAATGACCATTAAACACAATGTCAAACTAAAGAACGTGCAATGGCTCTTACTGATGGAAGGCTCTTGGCAAATCTCAGTAATGGAGATGATGTGGCAAAGGAGCTTAAAGAACCATCATGCACGCTTGGCAGGACTGTATAACAGAGAGAGACCCCACCTTAACAATGAGAAGAGTGATCGAGGGTTACCGGCAGGAAGGTCAATCCACAGGCAATTTCGAAGATTGTAACTCGTATAAGTAAGCTGAGATCTTGCAGTGAGTACCATTTCCACCATACTCAGACTTACAGATCTTGACAAATTATATAAACAGCGACTTGAACAGAAAGATGCTGAATTGGTTCTCTCACAATCTTCTCAGTACAGTGCAAAAAGTTGCTAAAATGATACGAAGACACCTGCTTGATCACAAATCTACATTTTTTGGAACTTTCCTAGAAGGATATCTTGAAGCCTTCTTCAGTTTGTGGGCATGACTGAACTCGGTGCAGATCATCCTCGCTAGCCAAGGTTCTGATATGTTAATCTATCTACACCATGGCGGATCTATAAGATATTTCAGTCTGTGAATTTCATTCCATGCATTTTTGTTGTTATTATTTCAGTTCTGTTGTTCCAGTTTAATTTTGTTTTCTTTCTTTGTTTCTTTGTTTCTTTTCGTTTTAGCAATATCTCAGTTTTAGGTCTACAGGTCATAGGATCAGAAGAGCTTATGGGGTGGGTTTTCGTCTATCCGTTAGTACAAGTTTGTTATCGCTATTCCTCCTGAACTACAAGGACGATTGCAATGAAACTTTACACAAACATTCATTCTAGGCTATAGTTGGTCCTAAAGGAAAATCGTGCCGCTTGGACATCCATTATGGCCATCACAGCAACCATCTTTAAAATCTTGTTATTGCTACGACTTTTGAATGTATGGTCATATCAACATGGAAAATTCTTCTGATGTACAGTTGGTCGTAAAAAAAAACTTATGATGTCTAGCTGGTCATAAAAATATGATTGCCACAATGGATGTCCAAGTAACACAATTTTCATTTAGGGCCAACTAGACCATGGGATGAATGTGTGTGTTTCATTGCACTCTTCTATGGAGTAGCGATAACAAACTTGTGCTAACAGATGGAATGACGATGGACGAAAAACCATCCCATAAACTCTTCCGGTTCTGTGACCTGTAGACCAAAAATAACCGCCTAAAATAAACTGGGACAACATTTAGAGAAGAAAAAAAAAAATGAAATCATAGGTACATATATAGTTGGACATATAGCAGACATGGAAATAAACTTTATAGAAAGTATGACCAAAATAAATCTCAAAATTAGAGAAAAGTTACCATAATGTGAAAGTTTAATGGAAAAATACGTAAGTTGCTACTATTTTCACTACTAATGGTAGGATGGCAGCAAATATTTGGTCTAACCGTAGGAAATTTTGTGAAAGGATTAACGGCAAGGCGTGACAGCAGTGGCGACAATAGCGGTAGCCCTAGCTCCACAGATTCGTTCATAGATAAATTGAGAAAAGATATGAAAATTATTGTTGAGTATTTACTTCACACAGGTTAAAAACAAAGCATTATCAGCATATACTGGCATATTTTATTGTGTCATAAGCTGTCACTTAACATCAGAAGATAAGATTTATTTCTTTAGTCCTAATGTACTGTCTGGGAGATTGATACTAATCTTTTCTTGCCCTAGTTCTTTTACTTCATAATCTATTTTCTGACAAATTGTTGCAGACTAGTATCAGCTGCTGGCATTATATTCTTTACCGCGTTGGTATTTGTAGCAACATTTATTCATATTTAAAAATGAATCTGATGACTGTTGTAAACTGTTATAGCCTACTGCGTTACCTATTTTCATGGCCATATAACGGAGTAAAAAAAATGCCATCAGGACAAAATGCATTGTTTAGTTTGACTTTTGAAAGTGAACTATAATTCTGAAATCTTTTTCTGATGTTTTTATCTCTTTGTTCACCTAAAATGAATATTTAAACTTTTTAAATTAATAAAAAATTAAATTACCTTGAACAGTAGAGCCATGCTGTATAACTGTTGTTGCATCCTGTATATGGCCAGCTAAAATACGTTACACATGATCTGAAACTCCGATTTAGGTGCGATATTTCTTCATCTGTAAGTCGGTTGTTATCTTGGAAAACATTTTAAAAATCAAGTCCAACCTATTAATCTTCTGGCTTTGTTTTGTAGACATCAATATAGAACATCTTAATCTTTCCGTGAAGTGTGCTGATTAGTTTTAATGTCTGTAATAGATGTTACAATCTACGATCACCTGATTCTTCCTGTTAGATGTTTCCAATAATGATTAGGAGAATATCAAAACTATTACAAATATTGTTAAACTTATGGTTTTGTTTCATGGATTAAATGCTTGGTGATATTGTTACGTGTAGGCTCGTACAAAAGTAACAAAAGAAAAGAGTGAAGCCAACAAGCTTCTTAAGTTTTAACAAAATAATTTATTTCCCTAGAAAACAAGTAAAAATATGAAACAGGACTTACGGTTTGTGAATATAATCCAAAAATTAATCCTAGAATTCAAATATGTAAGTCCTTTCACTAAACAGTTCTAATTGAATCCAGGTTCGAATCTCGATGAAGTCCAATATGGAAGGCGACGATGTCAGATGAGGTCGTTGTACTGATGGCACCAGTTCTTCGTTGAATCACAATTTATAATGTTCCAGTTTAGAATTCCAGAATAAATTTCCACTAAATGTCTTTGTCCCAGAATTTTTATAAAGAGCACATGTGTTTTCTAGAGAATATAAATTGTTAAATCCACAAAATAGAAGAAGTCTAAATCAACTGGCCTCAACATAAAAGAAAAAAACCTTGAGCTCTTAAGGTGTATTATACGACTGACCAATCTACTAGAAAACGTCTGTTTTAACCCACGATTTTAAATCACATGGTGGCTCACGTGATGGGGTTAAGTGATCACTAATTTGAACAGCGCAGTAACAAAAATGCCATTTAGCATGTAGTCTAGAATAGCCCTATCTAAGAATCAGATTCACATGCTGGAAATAAATAAAAAAGAAAGGCTGTTTACAACGTGGCTAACATGTGGGCCGAACATGACCTTGGTAATAGCCAATCGTTTTCGCTTAATGTTTACAAACGTCTGAACCAAGGTGAGCTAAAAATAGTGATAAAGTAATATTTTTACGTCCTAATCAGGTCAAAACAGAAGACTGAATTTTCTAAAATAAATATCAAATCCCGTGAAAATTATCGTAACAATAAAATATAATGAAACAAAAATAAAATAAAAAAGAATTTAAAACTAACAATTAAATTACATATACGTAACAATATGTAAATAATATTAAATATAAAGACCACTTTTCTCATCTGAAAGTAAGTATGGAACAAATATATTTACAAAATCTTGCATGCTTTTTATTTGATAAATTCCAATATATTCCACATCCTAATGTCATTCATTCAGCACAGATTAATTTTTTCAAAACTTACATATCACACTGTCCTTTGTATCTATTAGCCGAATCAGTACTGTCAAAATCAATACTGCAGTTTTTGAAAATGTTCATTGGTTTTATGTAAAATAGTTATTTTCTTCTGTGATATATTATATCGTGAAATTAATTTACTATATTAACTTGTATGGCCAGAGTTTATTTACTATATTAACTTGTATGGCCAGAGTTAGAAAATTTAATGTGTTAAACTGGGTTACTGGTCAGGTGCTCTGCTTGTTAGGGTTTTGGTTGTTTTTAAATCCATGATTTATTTATATATTTTTGAAAGTGGTTTGGATCCATTTCATAGTGAATTTGAACTGAAAATAATAAAATTGGGGGATACATGCTGGCCTTTTATCATATACTGTTTTGTGCATTGCAGGTGTGTATCCTTTGATTTTCATTAAAAAAATTTATGTAACTGGGTTTTGCTTAAAAAAATAGAGAGATTAGTAAGCCAGGTTTTTTTAAAATAAAATATTAGTATTACTGGGCCTGAATTTGTTATGAAATTTGTCTGGCAGACAAAGCCGGTTAAAAAACGAGTAGCATAATCCAAGTGAGCACGAGAATGACTATTGGTTCTTCAAGAAATAAAAAATAGCATATTGTCACATTTTAATTGAAACTCCTTTTAAAGTGGATGAGAACTAGTTAAACAGTTTAACCTGGATAGTACTGGTTAATTGAGCCATGATTCATACATAGATCAATACTATAGTGATCTTTTTTCAATCTTTGTACAAAACCAGGCTTTAGCTTGGCCTTCAAACAAACAAATAAATAAATGTGACCCAAGTATTATTATTATTATTATTATTTTTAAATAGTAACTTCCCATAAATTGTTACATATATCAAAAGAGATCGCCATCGATGTTATTAGCTGGGAATGATCAGTCATAAATGTTATTAGGTGGGAATGATCAATCAATGTTATTAAGAGGAAATGATCAGTACTATTCATGCAGCAATTTCTGGCGTACCTTCTTTGTATAGGGAAGTACTTGCAACACTAAACAACAAAATTAAAAATTGCAAGTGCATTAGTGCGGCAAACGCCAAAAAGAAAATATTAAAATGTAGATAATGCATGAATAGGGTTCTGTTGTACAATTAAAAATATATCAGCTAATTATTAAAGTTTCTCTGTTATTTATTATGACTTCAACAATATCATCATGTCAAGAACACCAATTTGTATTTAATAATTGGACATATCATAGACAATAGAAACAAACAGCTAAACATATTCCATTGGGGTTCTGTATTTACACCAAATCAATCCACAAGTGATATAGCCAATAATTCTGAGAGAAACTACTTCAACTTAAGTATTTTATGATTTATTACAAAGTGGTCCAACTACTGGACATTGTGTCATTATTTTCTCACACTTAAGATATATAATTATAGTATAATTGACCCAAAATGCATAGGCTTCATCATTACCATGTGCAAGCCATCCACAGTTTAGTGTTAGACTGTGATGTAGAATTAAAAATTACTGTGCTGAAACCATCTTTCTTTCGGTGATGGTGACATCAGCCTTTGACTGCCAAATTAATGGGCTTCTGTCTTACCTAATCTGCAAGTCATCCACAAACTTTGGTGCAGGTACAGTCAAGAACTAAAATTTCTGTGCAGAAACCAATTTTCTTTTTTTGGTTACAGTAAAATTAACCGTGGTCCTTCTGACCCTTTAACTGATAGACTTCTTCCTCCCCAAAGTGCAAGTTATACACAATATTTGGTCTCTTTCTTTTACCTTCTGACCCCAAATGCAAGAAGCTTTTTCCTTTCCCAAAGTGTTAACTATTCACACAGTGTGTTCCTAGCATACAAAGTAAAACTAATGTTATTGTGCAGAAACCATTTTCTTATTTCAGTTAGTGATCATGACCTTTGACCTTCTGACTGCCAAAGCTATCGACAAAGTTTGGTCCTGATATGAGACAGAACTAATGCAATTGTGCTAAAGCCATTTTTCTTACGTCAGTCTCACTGACCTTGACACCAATTCAAAAATCGACAGTCTTCTTCCTTACTCCACACAAAGAATGGTCCAGGTAAAAGATGTACAATTTAATGTTATTTTGTGCAGAAACCATATTTCTTCTTTCAGTCAGTGATCTTTGAACCTGGAATTGTTAGATTTCTTTGTTACCCTAAAGTGCAAGCCGTCTAGAAGTTTGAAGGTACATATTCTAAAACTTTATTGTGGTAAGGAAAAGGTAATGGACAGATTGCAGGACAGACAGAGTCATAGCCTAATGGACTCCACTAAATGTATGTGTGATTTTAATTATTAACATAACTTTAACAATTTTTCAGTCGTATCACTATGATGTATGCAGTGTGGCAGTTTATGGTTATGACTAGCACTGGGGCATCATGTCGCAGACATGAAGCATCATGTCCCACCCAGTCACATTATCCTGACAGCAGGCCGACCAGTCCTAACACTAATCTCTAAATGCTGAGCGCCTAACAAGGCAGCTGTCAGTACCATTTTTTTATAAGTCTTTGGTATGACTCGGCCGGGGTTCAAACCCGTGACCTCCTGCATCCAAGGCGGATGCTCTAACCACTAGGTCACCTCCACCGAAGTGGCAGATGTATAAAATTACAATTGGTCTATAAAACATCTATATTTATCGTGCAAGAGTAAAACAAAGTACAATTCAAAGATAAATGAAAGATGAGACCGAGTGTAAAAGGGACCACTGTATTACAGCACCTGATGCAAGAATACATGTGCTGCTGGAATTTAGAGAAATGCAAGCAACAATAAGCTGCCAAGCACATTCAGTAAGTATCAGATAAAATACAAAAAAAATGCTGTATAGTTTGCATGTTTTTATTTTATCTTAATGGTTATTACAGTACTTTGAAAATAACAAATGAATAAAATATCAAAAGGATATTATTATAATTCATTTCCAACAAATATTAGAGATAATGCATGCATGAAGCACCTGTGATCTACTCTTTGCAAACGATTATATAATAATTTAAAGAATACTATATACTCATGAGAACAATTAGGCTATGGTGGGTGGATAGTTAAAAGAGATAATTCTGTCTTAATGGAGACAAGTCTGCCATCCATTCCAGCTTGTTCATTAAGTAATGGGACATTTCAAACATGACTTATTTTTGCCACTTTTTATTGCAAAAGTCTGATCACAAAAACCAAATAAAATACTGAGAACTAGATTGTTGAGAATAATCATGGCACACATTGCCTCCAAAGAAAAACTACAAATCATGCAAATTTAAGAAGTGGACTGTCAAAAAATTTAGAAACTGCCCAAATTTAACTCAACTACACATCTTAACATTCCTTAGGACTTGGCTCACTTTCCTGTTCATGTCACAAGGGAATTTGGAGTGAAGATCAGTGAGAACTAAACCTAAAATCAGCTTTCAGGAAAATTTGTGGAAGAAACCATGAAATCACTTTTTTCTGACATCTGAAACAAACTGGGCAATTTCTTTGATCTGCAAAGCCTTTTCAAGCAAATTATTGAAACTAAGCAAAATACTGCATAAATATAAAATGGGCACAAGTTTTCGTACGACAAAACGCACCAATTTGTTCAATAAAACATACCTCCCCCTCCCCGATTTTGGTGTGATCTGATTTACATTTGTATGCTTTGGAAGAGTGCAATATCAGAATTATGGAATGGGTTTTAGAAATGTCATATCACTGACATAAGTGCTAATGTGATTTATGCACATTCTTGCAAATGCAATATAAATTATACTAAAAAAATATGGGGCAGAAATTTCTGAGTTACAGGTCCCCAACATCGACCTACCAAAAAGGAAGTAACAAAATTTTATTGCTAGGGTTTAATGAAATAAGAAAATATTAAAATCCACCCACTCAAGGAACAGAGAAATATGTTCACAGAACATGAATGCCCTGTTGCCCCCAACATACAGTTTATACAACCAGGAAGTTACATGTGCATGAAATTGACCAGGTCACAAAAAATACTGAGGTCTGATATGTGGGTCACAGTGGCCTAATTTCAGTAGACAGCATTATGCTTAATAAGACAGCCATTAACAAAGCTGTATGTTTCTGGGATATATTAAACCTGAGAAAATGATCTAAGCACAAAATTTAACGAAAGTCACTGAAGCTTGAAATGTAAACCTACTCATTTTAGTATGTGTCGTACACATCAAGATGCATCTGTATACCAATTTGCATGTATTTGGGGTTAATACCTGAGAAACTAACCAAAATTCAAACTAAACCAACCAAAATTCAAACTAAACCAATGTCAATGAAGCCTGAAATGTACATCAGTGACTCAATACCATGCTGCATATTTCTAATATGCCTGAGAAAGTAACCTAAATGCAATACTTAAATGAAGTAGGTTACAGTATCCTCATTCTTACAGGATGGCATAGTACTTACCAAGACATATCGCTCTTCAATATTGTCTGAGAAACTTAAGGCTAAATGTAAGCAAAGTTACTGAAGCATGTAAAGTAAGTCAAACTGACACTCTTTAGTAAGATAGTGTTTTCTCCACCAAGATTCATCTACATATCAAGCTGCATAACTCTGGGGATAACAAAAATAGAAAGATAAAACGGAACAATCAATGAAGAGATGGATGTACAGATGGGCAGAAGAGCATAACACAATATGCTCCTTCAACATTTGTGGCATGGTATTAAAACATAAAAATATTAATACAGTAATGCACTGGGAAAATAATACCCATGTATTTAATTGTTTCAGAGGATAGGGAAAAGAAAACAAGCTAACATTTTGTATAAAAAGGGAGGTAATGCATGACTGACTGATGACAGAATCCATTCACTACAGAAATAATAAATTGCTGAATGGCCCTGAAATTACCATTCAATCATGAATATTTACACTTCCATGAAGTATACATGAGCACTTAGATAAGATGTATTTGATAAAAGTTCCCCTCAGAGGTGGTAAAACACATTGCACATATAAAGGCCTTGGTAAACTGATGCAGATAATTCTACTTCTACAGTGAACATGTAAATACAAAATGTATATGACTGAATCCCATACTGATCACGGGAAACAAAAATACACAGAAGAAATAGGAGCAGTTATCTGGTACATGAAATGCAGACAAGTACAGCAAATGACAGACACACAAAGAAATACAACTAGCTCTTATGATGGATGATTATTAATGACATGTCGATGAAATGTATGCAAAAAAGTTTCTAGTAAATGAGCCCAGTTGTTGTATTAATTACAAACATTTTCCTATTTGTGTATTGTACAATTTTCCAGCAAGGAACTACCTCCCCATAAAAATACATGAAGTTCCTTTCATGATTCCCTTCTTTTTGCTTCATTTTTGATGAAATTAAGCAAATTAGTGAAATGTTAGAGGCACCAAGACTACAAGACTATCTTTTTTATCTTATGCAACAAATTGGACACAACATGTATATAATAAACTTGTATAAACTTCATATATATATATATATATATATATATATATATATATGAGAGAGAGAGAGAGAGAAAATTTTATTTTTACTGGACTCTGTAGTGCGGGTGACCTTTTTGGATCACACCTATTTATTTTATAATCATACAGAAAGGCCAAGAGGATAAACTCAATAAACATTTTATTTTCTGCTTAGGTTTTAATGCTTCTTTCTACCAAATGCTTACAGCATACTTCACTGGTTAGCAACTCTCCAAGTAACAAATCAGACATTAGAGAAAATATTATTTTCTTCTGGATTACATAAGCATGCAATAACAGCTGATTTTTTTCCATTAGTGTTGTGAAATGTTAAAAAAACAATTTTAAAGAAAATGTTGGCAATCCCCCAATATAAAATTGTGCATTAATATAAGAAAAGCGAAACCATGTAGTTTTTAATGTTATCAAATAAAAATTACTGAATATATATAACGTACATTGGGAAGGTAATTCCTTGTAAAAATGGATGCAACCTATAAGAACTAACAGAGTCTATGGCTGGATTGTATACACTATTTTGTCTTCTATAATGTCCTTCCAACTGTGACCACTGTAGACTGAATGAAAAATTACACCATGATACATCAACAGACATGGGTATACACTATTTGAACTGCAGATATGTTACACACACACATTAAGATAGTAACAGTTATGACACCAGCTACTGTGACACAGCATCAAACCTGTATTGCCTTGTCTCCTTCTCCACCCCAATCCCCAATATATTACTAAAGATGAATGACTGGTCAAAGATAACTGTAAAAGTAATGTGATTTTTGATTGGTTAAAATTTTAAAATTGGCAACAGTAACTTGTATACATAAAGGCATATGAACAACACTTCACAGGTAGATAACTAGCACAAATATACTATTAAATTGTTTTTCATAATTATTCAAATTTAGGTTTGATCATCAAGATGATTATGTAGTCATTCTAGAAGAAAAGTGCTTCGCCCAATCTGCCACTAATAGTCAAATAGGAGATGACATCTCAAAATTTGCTTGGATAAAAAAGTAGAAAGCAAAGGCTACCGGTTACTTTCGAGATAAAAGGATGAAAAATGGAAACAATCTTAGAAATAAATCATACATGTAAACTGGACAAATATGATAAACATTTAATTAGAGTTATAACATTAAAGATATCCAAAATTCACACACAGACACACTTGGAATGACATGTATAGCTCATATGAAATGAATGGTCTTTGCCTACTTTGTAGACATAAATTAGGAATAAAAGGCAAATAATTAGTACAAACATTTTCTTAGTACAGGAGCTGCACAAGTTAAAGTCTACAATATTACAGTGATTGGTCAATTTTATTCCACAATAGGAAATAGTGGAATATCATGATTCACCAATAATCTTTTACACAGCAAATGGCTCTGACGTGAGGATAGCCAAAAATTTACAGACCACAAAAATGAAAGCACTGTACTTTCACCATAAACTGCATATCAAAAGCTTGGGAAATGGGAACCTGGATGGTGCAGTGGTTAATACACTTATTTTCTACCTCTATGTTCCTGAATTCAATCCCCTGATTCAGTTCACAAAGATTTAAAGTTGCTCATCCTTGGACAGAGACTTTAAATAATTTCTCTGGTTTCATCTACCTCTAAAACCCCTTAATGCCACTACTTTACTGTTGAAAGTACACAAAAAAGCTAAATTCATTTCACTGCAAGCTATATTGCTAAGACAACTATCTTTTTCCATTCAAATTGAGAGTCTTTCGTAATGTTATTTCCATGCCCCTCAACAGGGACCCAACATACTTCTTGGTGACCATGACAAGCTTCTTTCAAATGCATACTAAGGTGTTGGATCAGTACTTTTTCTTTTAAAAATGTTTAAATGCTACTAAAAGGTCACTTATGAATGTATCCAAAGCCGATGAACAGTACGAAACAGCTCACTCTGGCATGCGTCCTCTGATTCAATTATCCATGAAAAATGAGTGATATCTATCATCACCACAAGTCTAAGTCACCAGGATTTACATGTAGATGCATGTATGGGAATAATATTGCAAAAGCTTATCATTTTGAATGAAGATGGATACTAAGATAGAGAAAGCTAGTTTGAAAATTTAAAGTATTTAAATGAAATAATTTTTATCCACGATTTTAGCAATATAGTTCTTTCATTTAAAGCATTATCAGATCTTGACAGGTGAAAAAAAGCTGCAATGGGTGCAGCAAAACTTCAAAATTCAAAGAACATGCTTACAACACTGTAAATACACTTTTTAATGGATACATTTTGCAAACAGTATAAATATAGGCAACCTGTAACAAGTTTTACAAATGGCTGATCAGTCGTGTGTACACTACAGATGATTAGGTTGCATTACATACATCAGTGTTACTATAGTCTTAAACAAGGGCTCATTTCATATGAAATGAAGAAACTCCATGGATAATTTGCCTCTTAACGCAAGCAGTTCATGGCATATTATTCAGTCTCACAAATTTTATATCTAATGGACATGTGTTTAAGAATTTGTGTATCACATAGCAATAAGAACTTTCCATCACTCAATGACACTGATATGTGATGTTTCTATATGTTATACCAGTGTGGCAGACAATGTTGTGATGCCAATTTATGTTGAACGCTATGTCATAAAATGTATTTGCAAACAGACTTGTTAATAATAAATCTGCAAACAAATTTTTGTACTTATTACTATTCCTGGTTCAAATCTATAATTTAAATATGTAAATATGAAAAAAAAAAACCAATCACTTTTGCCTACCACAATGTTATTTGGTTACTACCTATTGAGAGTAGAGAGTAATATGTCAGTAATACTGGCATATCTGACATAAAACTGATCTAGTCTTCTGCTGTTATCTGTAAAGGTAGTTAATGAATGGACAAGAATTTAAATGTTCATTAACTACCTGAATCTCATGTTGCAGTTCCACCAAATTATCATGCATCAAGTGATTTATTATTGAAATATTACAAACACTTTATTTTATTCTTTCTTCCATTTCTGTGACTATAATTTTTCATCTAGAGGTAGGGAAAAGATGGTGACCTGTACACATTATGGCTGTCCAAAACTCTTATGAGAGTGTTTATGTTTAGTTTGTAGGACAGGCCTGCATCTGAAAATATGCACAGTAGGGAACTAAAGTCTATTTCAACACCATCATGTAGGTATGTCCTTCAAATACTCTGAAATGAATACTTCACCAAATCAATACATGAACCACAAAGATTGACAACATGAAAGCTCAGTTATTTTGAGCACATAAATGGATTTTGATTTGAGTTAAAGTGAAGTATGAGACAGGCAACAGCAACAGCAATTCCAGTACTAAAATGTGCATCTCAACAGGTCATTGTGGGTAATTTATGCATTGTAGCTGTCCAACACTCTTTAGAAAGTGTTTATGTGTTACTTTATAGGAAAGGCCTGTATCCAAAAATATGCATGTTAGATGGGTATGCCTGCTATTAGCTTATACTTTGCAAGAGTTTTCTTTGATATAAGGGACAATTTTAACCACAAATTCTAGCCAGATATTACCTACAATGGTTTGCAAATGTCTAATTTGTATATGGATTTCCATATGCCATCTGCTACATATACTTCCATCTGAAACTGAAACTTAATGTCAATGGGCTCCTTGTCTTGTCAAGATCTGCAGTTTATGTAAGGAATTAAGTGGGGTTTTTTCTTCAGAAAATTGGAAGGATACACCTATCTGATGGTGATGAAGTAGACTTTAACCCAAATCACAGCTGATATGTTAAATTGCAAAATTACTAAATTATACAGCCCCTGCATCTCTCTCAACTCTGCATGGGAGAGTTTGCTCAATGCTGAACCAAATGTAAACAAGCACAAAAATGCCCACTGATACAAATGACTTTCATATTAATGCAAGCACAACTGTTCAAACAGTCACCCCTCCCCCCCACCCCTTCAGCTAAAGTGAAGTTGCACACTTTTCAGTCATTGCTGCACATTAAGCCCAAGTAAACGAAACCCTTCCATCATGTTGAGAACATACTAATTGAATCAAAATTATTTATATCACAGAGTATAAAAATAATGGTGTGTATCATTCATACAGAAAAGTTAGCTTCATCACTAATACAGTTTTACTTACATGAATTAATAAATTAAACAATTTTTAAGTCTAAATAATTCTTTTTAATAGAAGGCATTTATTGTACATGTTATATAAATTATGTTTGTCTGCCTGACTTTAGAAGCAATGCAACTAAGTAAAATTAATCTATTACTTTTTGTCACCATTATGAAAGCAAATTTTATTTTGTAATATTTCTGTAAATACAAAAATGCCCATATACAACTATGACTATATAAGACTCTGTTAGAAAAGATACTTGCATGGTTAGAAAGTCAATATCCATAAAACTGATATATCAGCAGAGTTTTGGTACTTTTAAAAACTCAGCATTATGGAATAAGATTTTTCACCTGTACCCATATGCTGATGTATCACAATTCTACCCAAATTGCAAATCTTTCACAAAAAGCTTTAACACTGATGATGTCATCACTGCCATGAAAAACTATATCTCATAATGTAAACTGAAGCCAGACAAAAATATGTTTTGCTTTTAAACATGAAATTGACAGCATCCATGTAATAAATGATTCAAGTCCTAACAAGTTTATGTTCTATATTTAGCTTATATGATTTAAATAATTTGTGATGCAATAGGTTTTAATAAATTTATCAAGCATTGCTTCAATATGAGACAATCTGTGTAATTATTTCTTTCATATTTAACCGTACTCATGGAGATGGATTCATGCTGGCTCTGAGAAACTGCATAAATCTTAATCTAGTGTTATGTAACACCATCAACAATATAGACCAGGATCTGCCATCACACAATGACTAGTAGATCAAGGTCTATCTTATCCATTTGTTCTAGTGATTACTCCCTAACGAACTGTGTAGACCACATCTGCTGTTACAGCACTTCTTGGTTTGTGTAACTTACAAGTAATTACATACAGTATGAATTTTGCTAGTACATGAATAAGAAAAATCTGTTTTTCTCATCAAGAAAAATGAAAAGCCTGGGTCAAACTGTTCAAAACTTGAAGGAACAATTAAGTTTCTATGAAATGTCAATGTGAAGTTATCTGAAGCTTTTATCAAATGAATATAATACTATTAAATGTGCTGCAAATACCTAACCTTTCCCCAATTACCCACAGCCCTTTGTCAAACAAATGAAACAAAATAAAAACTCAATTCTAATCATCAAAAAATTTAAAATTTCTTTTAAAAACACGTGATCGAATAAGTCCTTGGAAGTGAGAAAGTTAGCCTCCTAACAAAGGTAGATACTTAATATAAGTTAATTACATTTTAGATGAACCAGACTTTGAAAAACTGGCTAAGGTAGGTAATTGCTTAATACAACTGACCTGTAAGGCAATGTCTGTATGCATCATCTGTGTATGACAGATGCCCCCATGGGACCAGCACTGACCCTGATCTGCTATCACATACCTAGTTAACAGATAAAAGTCTATGCTGCTTGTTAGAAATCATATGCAGAAAGAACAATGCAGACCCAATTAAGCTAGTGAAGTATATATGGCAGATCATCATGTAAAATGCGTATTTGGTGTGTAGAATGTACATCATACACAGTCAATAATTGTAACAGGTGTGTAGAATGTGCATCATACACAGTCAATATTTGTATCCAGGGTATAGAATGTGCATGATACACAGTCAATAACTGTAACAGGTGTGTAGAACATGCATCATACATAGTCAATATTTGTATCTAGGGTGTAGAATGTACATCATACACAGTCAATATTTGTAATATGTGTAGAATGTGCATCATACACAGTCAATATTTGTAACTGGGGTATAGAATGTGCTTCATGCAGTCAATATTTGTAACTGGGGTACAAAATGTGCATCATACAGAGTCAATATTTGTAACTGTGGTACAGAATATGCATCATACTGAGTCCATCTTTGTAATGTGTAGAATGTGCATCATACAGAGTCAATATTTGTAACTGGGTACAAAATGTGCATCATACAGAGTCAATATTTGTAACATGTGTAGAACGTGCATCATACACAGTCAGTATTTGTAACTGGGGTACAGAATGTGCATCATACACAGTCAATATTTGTAAAGTGTGTAGAATGTGCATCATTCACTATCAATATTTGTAATGTGTGCAGAATGTGCATCATACACAGTCATTATACTGAACTGGGGTATAAAATAGGCATCAAACAGAGTCAGAACACAATATGCAAATAAATGATCAATCATTTTTGGGTAACAATATTTCCCATCTGCCAGTGAATATAATCTAAAAGTACTTAAAAGATGCATAAAAAGGCATTAAAATTTGAGGTGATGCAAAAATGTTTTAAAACAGTATAAAAAATTTAAAACTGAATTCTAAATAACGAATAAATATTAAGGTCAAAGCATAACAGCTGTGCTGAGAATAATAACCTCAGCCCTAATTTTTCAGCATGTTATTAGTGGCCAAATATGCTTAAACACCCTGATCTACTTGTCATAATGTTCTCAGGTATAATGTGTGTTCAGTTGCCAATAGAGTAGCCTCGGAGTTTAGGCTGCATAATGCTACTTCACATCAAACTCAAAGATGTTCATTCTACAAATTGTTTAGAGCAAACAACATAGATTCTGATTTCACAATGTAATTTGCAGCACCAGCTCTGGGTCTAAGCTGTTTGCTGTGTGATCTGCCTTGCCGTATTTCTCCAACTTAAAGACAGGCCCAGCCTAATGTAATTTTCAATAATAGTACCATGATCTTTGACCTTTTGGTCCCCAAATCAAAAGGTTGCTTCAAGGACTTAAGTGCAAACTCTTAACAAACTTTGGTCAAGATGCACTTCTTTCATTCAGTAACCTTTGATCTTTTGACCCCAAAATCAACTTATTTCTTTCTTACCCAGGTATGTATTCTGAAAGTTAAAGTTGCCAACAAAACATTTTCTTCTTTCATTTACAGTGATCCTGACCTTGACATTTTGATCAGAAAATCATTTGGTTTCTTCCTTTCCTCATTCAAGTTTAGTCCAGGTCTGTGATGTACAACTAATTGACCATTTGTTTTGTTGTTGCAGTCAGTGGTCTTGAACTTTTACCTTTTGACCCCAACATCAATAGGTTTTTTCTTTACCCCAAGTGCATGATATCTACAAAGGGGTGTGATGCTAAACTAATTTTATTGTGTGCAAACTGCTTTTTCTTTCAGTCACAGTGACTTTGACCTTGGAACAAAACATCAAAAGGTTTCTTTCTTTCATCAGGAAAAATCTTACCTGTCAAGTTTGGTGGAGGTAATAGTTGTAAAACCAGTTATCATGCAGAAAAAAAAAAGTTAACTGACAGATGGATAGAAAGGACTGAGACAGGGTCATTATATACTATGCTTCTCCAAAAGGCAGGCATACAAGAAGTAGGAAATACGCTTATTCTCTGATATGACCTTGTCATATTGGTGTCAAGTCAATGTGATGTGTTGTGATTTGGATTTTTAACGTAGCTTTAACAATTTTTCAGTCATACCGCTATGATGTCTGCAATGTGGCAGTTTATAGTGATGTCTAGCACTGGGGCATCATGCCACAGACATGTAGCATGATGTCCCGCCCAGTCACATTATCCTGACACCAGGCCGACCAGTCCTATCACTAACCTCTTAATGCTGAGCGTCAAGTGAGGCAGCTGTTAGTACCATTTTTGTAAGTCTTTGGTACGACTCGGCCGAGGATCGAACCCGCGACCTAATGCATCCGAGGCGGACGCTCTAACCACTAGGCCACCGGAGCGGTCTGGTGTCAAGTCAATGAGAATTGGGTGTCTTGCACTTAAGTATTCATCAGATTGCAAAGTAACAGCCATTCTTTGAAACTATGTGATTTACATTTTCGATTAAATACCTTCATTATAAAAGTATTCTGAGCAAACCAAATCTCACTTAAACAAAATTCCTTTTTTGTTTCATCCAAGCATGACCAGGAATGCAGTATAATTTCCTCTATTGTGCTTAACATAAAAAATCCATACCCACACATGTAGCAGTAACAGATCTAGGAATTCCACCTGAGGATATTTATTTTAGATCATAACCTAGCATTAAGAGAGACACTCAGTTCATGTGTATTTCTTATCATTTTAAATTTGAACGCATTGGAATGTAGTTTTCTGTGTGATTTGTTTAATGCTAGTTTATGGTACCAGACTGCACAAACAGAGATCAGTTCATTTCTTCCATTACAATGATTTCAACTCAACCACAATAAGATGGCATGGTAGCCATGACAGCAAAGCACAGTTTTCAATGTCATTACAGCTATAATTTTAATTATAAATCTTAAATTCCAGATAAGAAAGAAGGAAGGAAATGCTTAACTATTCTCGGAATAAAGCTAAGATGATGTGATTGCTAGAGCTGATAAACATGTCTAATGCCTTTTTGAACTGTCAATGATCCCAAAATTTTTGCTGGCAATCAAAAGGTAAACAGTAATACATGATCACCCGGACAAACTACTGTTCCTGCATTAAAACAGTGTAAATAGTGAGTATTCAATTCATATGTGGAAAATTCTAGACGACAGAAAGGTTCTGAAATAAAATTGTGTTAATAAATGATTTTGATACAGCACTTTAAGAATCTGTATAAATATTTGAAGAATGACTTGCTGAATGTCTTTGATGCCACTGGGACTAAAAAACATGGACAAATTTGTTGATTCCTGCACAAAACATACTGTTTGCAAACATTTTTGTTCACCCTATGACTGAAGGAGGTGGGGGTGAGATTATTTTTGAAGGCATTCCCCCCCCATCTGTCATAAGTTTCTCCTAGGGATGGGGAGTAGGTAGGAGTGGGGAAGGTGTTTAATTAGGAGCATAGGTATATCATTGGGAATATATGGTATACGACTGTATGCATAATTGCTTTTACTGCAGAGGAATACTAAACTCACAATAAAGACTAGTGTAATTTTGACTACTCTTTAACAGATGAAAACAAGGGGTCTGTTTTGGGAAGTCTGACCAGGAATATGATTTTTGCTATTAGTCACAGTTCCAGTGTTCTTTAGTCAGGATAGAATTACAGCTTTGTTTCAAAGAAAGTGCAACTGAGGATTACCCTTGGCTTGCCTTCAGCAGAAAGTAAGTACATGGGGCAGTATGCTGTCACAGTATGAAGCAAAACTGCTGCTAAATCTCTATCTTTATTCTGAATTACTGCACTTGACATAACACCCAAATTGTGCATGAAAGAAATGTTTATCTCAGTAACTTTCATGAGGTTTATATTCATTATAATAGCTGCACATCAATGATAATATAAACTCTATACTCATCACCTGTTCATCTTACTAGGAGTGTTAGCTTTGTTTGTCAATGTTGGGAGCTCTCCACACTGGAAGTGCATTATCTCCTTCAATATGGTCACAAAGAATAAAGCATTACTAAGATTCCCCTGAAATTGATTTAAGCCATTACATAGTATTGAGACATCAGTCATGCATAGGCAAATCTTAAAACTAAGTGTAATCAGCAATGACAAAGCTGATCTCCATATAGCTTTTAACAGTCTCCTGTAACCAATGGTAACATTGTCATACAAATAAATTCAGACTGAATTGATCCTGGTCCCCTTTTGAAAATAAAGTTTTGTTTGCAGTATTTTATCTTTACACTTTAACTTGTAATCTTTTAAAATGTAACATTTTACCTTTTAATCAATACTTTATAGCCTGCATTGTGCTGACATACTATGAAACCACCTACCTACCCATCCATCAACCTGGGAATTCACCTAATGTGACTGGACATAAATAAAACAATAAAAAAGAACATACTTTTCTTTCATATTAGATTAGAGTTACTATAATGAAGGTGATGCAAACCAGAGATTAAAATTATTTTTGTATTACTTTCTAAAATTATTGTATTTAATACCTGCTCAATAAGTTATTATTATTGTCCACCCCAAGAAACCAGACTTAACCTGGTGTACGTCATAGGTTTTAATGAACCATGAAGTATCAGCCAGCAGTAGAAACATTGTTCATTCTTCAGTAATTACCTTAATCAGCACAACAAAGGAGGCTGCACTTGAAAAGCATGAGGTATGCAGTCTACTCATTTAATTCCAATACTCATTCATATGTGCAATACACAGTTAACCTGTTGAGGGTAACATATCACATTTTTCAATGTACAGTCAGTAATACAGAAAGTTTACCAATGAATAAACATATTCATTCCTTTATCCAACTATACAAGTCAGAAAAATGCCTTCTGAGTACACAAAAATGTATACAAGTCTGCCATCAACCAATCTATGTTAGTACGCAAAGATGTATACAAGTTTACCATCAACCAATCTATGTGATCATACTGAAGCCATGTTAGTATAGCATAAATTGCAGGTTACAGTGACCAATGTTGGTTTTAATGGTGTAGTAATACAAGAGATGCACCCAATCAAGTTTCATGCCTGAAACATATGAAGAACCCAATAAATGAACTCAGAATACAGAATTTTAAACAAAGTTACTGAAGCATGAAATACAAGTCACACAGACATTATTTTGTAGAAAATAATGACCTACAACCAAAATAAGGGAGTAATGATGCATCCCAAAGTTTCATGGCTCTAGACAGGATAGCATGCACATAGCATGTCAAAACCTATGCAGTCATTAGCTAAAAAATCAGAACCTAATCTGGTAAAATTTAACATATAGTTTGTAGTGACCTATTCTAGTACTGTTGTAGTATTAAGAGAGATCAATGCAATTATTTAGTTTAATGATTCAAGAAACAACAGTGAAAACATGAAACTGAACTAAAGTATGAAAATATGGGTCAAAGTGAAAGCCAGTAAAATATAATATATATGTCAATGACCTTTTGTGGTAAGGGTGTGGTGCTAAGATGTGTTACTGATGGAAATTCATACAATCATCTAGTTTGATGACTGTATCACAAACACAGCTTGAGAAAGAAGCTTACGACAAAATGTAAGCTTGCAAAGTGTGAACTACACATCACAGTGACCTGTTGTTGTGACAAGGATTTTCATCAGGATGCATCCACTCGACAGGTTTCATTATTCCAGGTATAATAATGTTTATTGCAAAATACCTGAGCTAAATGCAAAAATTTAACCAAGATTGTATAACTAATGTACTTGTATGTACAAAGTTAGCCCCCTCTGCTAGATGCTATGAAACCCACTCCCAACAGTAGCCCATGACTTGGCAAGAAAGAATGGCCGAGACATTCCTTTATCTGTGCAGATGCTGATGCAGAGACAGCAGTACAATAACTTATCTATGTTCATGCTGGTGAACTAAAACTTATGATGTTCTAGGCAGGTTTTTGCAGCAGCTTCCTGCCTGAAATGCATGAAGGGATCAAGAATTGTGTGCTAAAGTAAGGAAATATTTTTTTAGAGTTTTGACCAAAAGACATGGATGCTTTTTTATTTAGTAAGGCACATGTGGGTGTCATGTCAAATATAGTAATTTGTATCACAAACAAAACATGTCCATACTGATTGATTATTATTGGTCAGAAGTGACTTAATTGGTCTGAGTGCCAAAACACTTCTTGTACCACAAAGAAATGATAAATTATTTAAATAAAAATTTCTAGCTACAGTCAATATAGCCAAACCAGTAAATAAATAAAGTTTACTTCTGAGAATGATAATATCTTACTAGCTTGATGCATGTAAGTGAACGCTAAATAATTTCCAATAAAGCTAACATTATATTCTATTAATTTTGCATTGCTATGGCAAAATGCAATTATACAGCAAGTGGAACTGTTAGGGTTGACTATTTTTGATACTCTTTATGCAGTGTACAATGGATCTGCGCTGCGTGATAAACTGATTGGATGAGAAGGACTACGCTGGAATGGTTTCTTTGGCAACCGGTAAATAGCTTTAAGTATCTGGCTGAACTTGGGCCTGTCCTCAGTATGGAATGACCAACACATAATTAACACATCCTGTAAAAACAAAACCATGCATAATAAATACTATATAACATACTTTTTACATGATAACATTTTTCAAATTAAGGTGAATTTTTTCATTTTCATGTGCATAAGTTTATGCAGTTTTGCAAGCACTGTCACTTTCAACAATACTTAATATCCACTGAATGTGGAAGGGGTTCTATTAGAAAACAAATTACAATTGTCTGGTGGATCTTTAAATTCTTGGTTTGTAGCAAGCATGAAATCAATAAAAATTGGTACCCCACAAAACTATAGAATTTACAATATTACACATCAAGTCCTTCCATAAAAATAAACTTGAAACATTCACATCCATAATGATTTCTCATTTTCTTGCTCTCTTAACTCATAAAATATAAACATGTGAAAAATAAATTTTTACAAAAATTTCTTACATGATAAAAGAAATAACCAGTAAAATTACATGAGTAGCATGCATAAAGCTTTAGTCTCCAGTCGCTAGGGTAAAGATATGACGTCGTGCAGAAAATGCAGACTAAAGTACTTCTGAAAATGAAATGCTCACTCCCTTTCTAAGTAATGCTTTGTTGCAATTTTAAGAAAAAAGCTTAGAACTTAACTTTGAATCAGCCGGATATTATTGCTCACCTGGATTACATAACTTAAGAACTATGTCACTAAAACGGCTTACATAGTATTGTAATAACACAAACCATGTAAACTATCTCAAAAATTTTATATTGTTGCAATCTGACCTGTTTACTACAGGCTAATAAGAATTCTTTCCAAAAAATTAAAGGCATTTTTAATATGTGTTTATATGTGTATGTAGTGTTTTATGGCATTTTTTAGCATACAAGTGGCTATGTAGTGCCAACCAATGGTTATGTTCCAAAAATGTAAAACAAAATTGCACAAAAGTTAGGAAGATAAATCCTTGCAAATAAACATATAATTAAGTACAGGTTAAAAGACAAAGTGTTAAGATGTAATAATTCTGTAAAGTATCATTTTTAATAAGCATAGCCTCTTGCCCATATCTAAAGTCATCCAAGATCTGTACCAATGATGTTCACAGATACAGCACTAATTTGTGGTCTACAAAAACCATACCTCTTTCAAACAAACTGAAATTATAATTCACCATTTATTTCTTAGTCCATGGCTTTCTTAATGGAATGTAATGGTAATTAAATCATAAATGTTTTAGGAGAAAAGGCACATGGAGTTATTATTTTTATTTAATGCTAGAAATTTTAAAGGTTTCTGAAATATATAAATTAAGACATGGTTTTTAACAAAGAAATATGTTCTCACTGGAGCAAATATAATATTAGAAAAAAAGAAAAAACTATTACTTGCAAACTGATATTTATTATTGTGTAAAGAAATTCTGATCTTTAATTACAACACTGCACATAGTTTATGCTTGCCTGCAGTAGTACATTTTCTCAAACAATATTTTTATTTTATACTTTTTCTTTAGTTATAAATTACACATTATTCCCTTTGATCTTTAAGGTATATTATTTTGCAAATTTCTTTAAATTGGTCCACTAAATATTTTTCCTCCAAGAACAATTACCTGATCACATTCACGTTAGGAATTAAGTTCTGCTACCACTCCAATCCAACCCACCCAGGAAGGTGAAAACAAAAAAAATGTTTCTTTCCCAATCTATATACAATGCTGGCACAGTTCAGGAACTTTTACCTATTATCTCTACTAACTATCACTAGGTGGCAACCCAACATTTGGATGTTTACTAGTTTAAGCTAAGGGATACATCAACAAGAATGATCTCATCTGAGTGAAGGTATGACAGGGTTTAACAGAAATTAGATCATTTGAAATTCTCAGTGAAACATCATTTTTAAAAAATGTACTTTCTAGATTAAATATCTTCTCCATTCACATTAACATAATGAAAATGGGTAACAGGAGGAGGAAATGCATAAGTATATGACCCCTACCATGTGTATTCTTTGAAGGACAAAATGGCTGAGGTTCCTATATGAAAGATAAACTGCTCTCCTAACATGAAGGCAGAACAAATGACAGTTGGGTAACATGTGATGTCAATAAACAGATAAAGAAACAAATTATGTTTTCATACTGAGAAAAAATCCAGATGAAATCACTAAACCCTTGCCTGTTTGGAGGTTGTGCTAAAATCAACTGGGTCTGGTAGCCAAATGAGCCTGAGTCACTGGACCCACCAGATTCAAGTTTTATCTTTGTGATACTAAATTTCAGAGACAGAACTCAACAAGGTCAATTATGCATGCCAGCAGACCTGCCAACTCTGGCGAGTCCGTCTCAGTAAGGCAGTTGATTTAGCTCTGTAGGATTGACCAGATTTCAGTAAGGTGTAACAAAATATCAATAACTGCTATTGTAAAGCTGGAAAATGTAAGTAAAAGTTTGACGCAGTGACGATACACATTATGTTCAACTGAGAAGTTTGTAAAGTACGTGTAGACTTTATTTACCACTAGTACAGTTGCACAAACTTAAGTTCCAAACTCTATGCAACTCAATGGCTGTTGCTATCTCTCAACTTGACGTAATACACCAATAAACAGTTTCATCAGCGCCGCCATTTTGCTTAGTAAAGCCCGGATGTACGAGTAACCTTTCCAGGCTCTGTATAAAATGCCAGTAAACAAGAAGTTGTTAACTTGTGATCTTGCAGTTAGTTCTAAATGAAAACAAACAACTTCATGATGTATGAAAGTAATTTTTAATCTGGTTTTAAATACTAGTAAGAACAGCTATTTAGATACAAACTAGTATAAAAAAATGGCTTCTGATATAAAATATTGTTTTTGACTGAAAATGGCTTTGGCATAGTGTTTCACACAGGTCATTTTAGGACGGAGTTGTACCATACTGTTTTATTTCCATGCCACACCATTTTTACCCCTCCCCACCTCTTTTTGATTGGTCAATGACCTTTTCTGTGTCCGACTATCACAAATGGTGTTTGTGTATTAATGAAGTGCAAATGCATGTCACTGACATTAAAATATATATGAAGTAGTTTTATGCCTGTTTATATGTGATATATATGTGCAACAAATATGTAATTCAAACTTTGCAAATATGTAATTATGCATTATTAGGCATTGTTTATATTTTACAATATGTATAGGCAG
Source organism: Megalonaias nervosa (assembly GCA_016617855.1). Taxonomy (NCBI): domain Eukaryota; kingdom Metazoa; phylum Mollusca; class Bivalvia; order Unionida; family Unionidae; genus Megalonaias; species Megalonaias nervosa. Next base: position 28,291 of record JAECUM010003219.1, on the reverse strand, counting down.
TCATCTGTCCTTATAACATGAACGTATAAATCATAAAAAAGATGTGTTTCCTATATCACTGGTTTTAAAATTAGGTTAGGTGGGGTTTTGTTTTAAGTTTTTTTTACAAATATTTCCAGCACTTCAAAGTATTGGGCAAAACCGGCTCAATTAGATACACAAATCAATTTCGGCAATGTGATTTTCTTAAAATTTTTTTTATACCATTGAGGAAAAAGTCGAGGGTTGGCAATGAGAAACAGGAACATTCCACCAACTGGAAACACACACATTTTTTTATTATTTTTTTTTTTACTTGCCAAATCAAATATATGACTTGACTTCCTACAGTTAAAGCTTCACAGCACACGTTAACGACCTTTTTTTTTTTTTGACTCATAATTCAAGAACAACAACTCTTGCGTGACTCTAAAGTGTACGCATGCGCAGTTTGAAACTGTTTATCGGTGTATTCTTGGAAATTCTTTTCCATTTCACATGATGGCAATCATTTCTCCCACCACGAGACATACTCAAATTGGCACGTGATGTACAATAAACGTAACTGTGTCCTTTCCAGCTTTTATTCACAAGAATACTCCTTTTTATTCTTCTGTGTTGATTTTTATTAACACTTTTTTAGAAGCTTATTTTCCCTTTCGTCTTAAACATACATCGCTTTCTGGACGCCATTTAAAAAAAATTCTATAATCAACAGTTTGATCATGCAGACGCTTTTGCATGAACAAACAGGTGCAGTTTAAAGCGTTTGGGGTGCTGCTGTAAAGTTAGTCTGGTTCCCTGACTAATTTTACTAATTCTAATTTGAAACCCGGATCCATAACAAACATGGATGAACCAATTATCCGGATTTTTCAGCAACGATCATTTTTCCGTAGTTTTTGCTTGTATGCCGTAAGTCTGTATTTTAATGGTAATTTTCCTAAGACTTACGGCAAAATCGTAAGAGTTGCCAGGTCTGTGCCGGCCAATTGCGTCTAAAATATCTTGGACCTAAATGTTGTGTCTGTATGCTAAACTTGTATATATCACTCAAAGCTCATGAGCCAAAGATCTCATGAGGTATATTTGGTCATGTGATATATCAGAGACGCTACCAGAAGAAATAGACATCAGACCCCACAACTCTTCTCCGTGCATTTCAAGCAGTGCTTCAGAGCATAAAATGGGTTTTGCATCACTGCTTCTCTTTAAGTGTTAACCAAGGTGAGGAAGCAGATTTCCCCAATTTAATGACATCCGATACTTAGTTGTAAGCAGACCACAGAATCACAGAGTTGCATCAAGTCAAAACTCATGCAAGATTCCAATTAGTAAACAAGGTAAATGATTTGGGTCAATTCATGTAAAAATTGGCCAGGAGGTCTGATAGGTCCTTACTGTGGCCTACAACACCTCTACCATAATACCTGAATGTGTTGGAGATCATGGGGCAGTAGCATTTGATTTTAAGAGGCAGCTTTTTCTCCTCAAAAGCCAGAGAAAAACGTTGGTCAGTTAAAGGAGACCAGAAATAAAATTTTTACTTTTGTGTATGTAATTCTCTACAAATTTCTCTAATGTTTATAAATTACATATCGTAGGCGGGTAATGATTATATTGTGCGGAAGATACCATGATTCCGTAAATTGCCGAGTTTTTCTGAGTTTTGATGAGACGACAGATCACGTGGTCCCGTGACGCAATACTAGCCAGTCCTTGAATAGACACAGAAACATGGCGAGCGAGACAGACAGGAGGAGACCAGATTTGGGTTGCACATTAAAAAGTTGAATCTGTTTCCAAGAGATGCTCATAACTATATCTGTTGAACTGTGTGTTAAGAATTTAAAAAAAGCAACGTAATATTAAGATAAATACTTATACATTGTGTGCTGTGCAAAAATGTGATAAGGATTAAGTGACGGTGCCCAATGTAAAAATTAAAAATTTGCCACAATGCAATAAATTCATTTAAGAAGGATGAGATTCAATCGTATCATATGTAAATGACATATTCATTACCTACCCCCAACACCACTTAAGGACTAATATTTTGAAAATATACATCTAGCACTGAAACACTGAGATATAATACTGAATTTTGGACGAAGAGACTAGAACGGGTAACGACTTTGTGTGAAACAATATCCATTATTGGGGAGGTGTAAAAGGCATTGAGAACGGTTTCATCGGTCATAACATAAGCATTAGTTTTTCAAAAAAACCCACATATAAATCTGCAAAGCAGAAATCATAAGTAATTAATTTAAACATTAAGAAGCTTCCTTCTTATGGTTCAATTACAGTGTATTTTACAGTTAGCGTGTTGACAAATCTGATAATATATGCACGTCTGGTGTAATAGTTAATGTACTGTACTGGTCAGTGCTCAAAGAAATTTTTTTTTAGGCACAGGCCCCGAGCTGGTGATTTGAATGAACTCACAAGCCCTGGCTGAAATTCCACAAGACCGGACTGTTCATACCTGTCAACTCTCAAGCTTGGAGAAAAACCTCCAAATTTTGGGGGTATTTTCACACCTACCTCCCGATCTCGTAAAATCTCCAGATTTTTCGCAGAGAACTCTCGATTATTACATGATGTCAGTCAATTTCATTTCTCAGAAGAAAAAAACCCAACACCAAACCATACATAAATAGATATAACGTATGCAATCCACAGATGCCATATTCTATTTTATCAGTTGTGAATACTGTAGTGATGAAATCAGTGCCGGATTTAGGCATAAGCTAAACAAGCTACAGCTTAGGGCCTCACAGTCTGAAGGGGTCTCTCAAATTTATTTTATACCAAATAGGGCCTCTACAGCTTCCCATAGCTTAGGGCCTTGCTATGTCTAAATCCGGCACTGGAAGAAATAATTAATATCACACGACAGTTCTTTTCTTCAATAAACAGAATGTTAAGATTAAACATTATTCACGTAAATTTCGGATTTTTTTAAAACCACTACAACAGTACTATAGTAAAAAAAAATTTAAAAAATGAAATTGTCACCAATTAGCTTAAATCCCATGAATGATCACTGTGAATGCTGTGTAATTTTCTCAGCAAACAAAATTGCATCTCCATTTCTGCCAAAGAAACTCGGCCAGTTAACACCAGACATTTCTCTACCGTATATGTAAAGTTTAATTACCATGATTAAATTAAAAGAAGGAATAAAACAAACTATACCATGCAGTATATGTGCCCCCAAAAAACTAATTCAGAATAAATATTTTCATTCAGTAAACAGTGTTTCATGCCTTAAGACTTAAACCAAAGGAAATAAGGTGGGACATAAAACGTGGGAAAAACAGTTGCCACATGTACAGTAACTTGTGACTCTAGATTTGAACTGTCAAAATGAAGACCTATAGGCGTTGTAAGTTACAATAAAATAGGGAATCGTTTATTTGCCAATCAATTGCTGGTGCTTACATACACACATTGTCGAACATGATTCGAATGGCAGTCCTTTTCACAAGATAAATACAAGGATAAGGATTAACTGTTAATTAGTCACACTGACTTTATTGCTTGTGTTCTTAAGTCTAAACTTTAGCTATTTTGCAGTTTAGCCACAGCTGACCAGAATATGAAAAAAGGGGCTGGGGGATTATAAGGTGTATCATAGGAAGAAATGGTGCGTCCCTTGAGCGCTCGCACATTAGGGAAAGGGGGTGGGGTCAACAGTAGCCTCCCCCCAATTTCTACTGTCAGCCAGTTAATGTGAAACTTTGATTTTATACCTGACCTCTTTTCTTTTAATCGCTGCTATTAAAACTGCCCAAGGGATAGTTTTTTTTATCAGTTCCAATCACTACAGATTACCATTTATACATACTACATGTAACCGGCATAGACAGAAAGTTTTGTTTTTATTTTTGTTGTTCTTTTAAAAAAAAAAAATTACAATTTTTTTAAGATTACTGAAAATATTGTGTCCTCGAAACATGACAATGTCCGGGGTTTAGAATCTTATTTTTAGCAAAGCTTCCATTTCATTAAAATCAGATCTCAATTTCACCTAGGAAAACGGTGATTTGATTTAGATTGTGTCATGATATGGCATGTATGTCAACATCTTGAAAATACATTTACTCATTTCCTCAGGCAAACAATTTTTTTTTTGATAAGCCCAACGGGCACCTCACTTTGAATACAAGATGGGCCAGAACTACAATTAGAGGGACCCCGGGTGCCGGGCTATCAAATTTTTTTTTTAGCACTGCCGGCGTAGATAAAAGATCTGTGAATTGATTGTTCCAATTTGTGGTCACTTACTCGGCCTTCTGTCTATTTTCGTAACTCACACGTTTAACACTTTTCCCAGGATTTAAAATATTCAACGGTATGTCTGGAACAGTGCCAACTTTTAGTCTAGGCCTAGCATTTGCATATCCTAGAGTGGCCACTTTTTCAGGATCCCTCTCGTAACATTCCTTTGAGAAATGTAATGAGCACAGAATGCTGTGTTGTGTTTAAAATCGACTCGGTTGCAATAATGTATCCATACTTTCTTTATTTCTTTATCTTTTGGAAAAGAAAAAAAAAATTTGTCCACAGCCTTTTCTTAATGTGCCATTACCCCCTATGCAACGCAAAATGGCATTGTCTTTTACACGGGCAACTGCCAGTCATGATGCTGGAGTCGCTACTATGACGTCACATCATGAAAGCAACTGAATAGGCGCGGAAATTTTGCATACGAGGTCACGGAAATTCAGCGCCTTGAAGATATGCCAATATTTAAATATTGGCATTATGGTCACAGATGAAACTTCAGAATAAGGTTTTTTTCTATAGTGCTTTTATTATTATTCTATATTTCCATTGATTTCTGGTCTCCTTTAAGAGATCATGGCACTCAAAGAGACAATACTGTTGTCCATGCACCAGTCCTTGAAAACCTGCCACTTTTCCTCATATATCTTTGAAGTGGAGGGCCTTCTAGTTCACATGGTTCTCTCCATGATTGAAGGTTCAAATTCCTTTCAACACAAGACTTTCCTCACAAAAGCCATGCCTGAAGATAAAGCCAGTCTGGGCAGGGATAAAAACCTATGACTGGGGCTGCTGAAGCAGGTTGAGCATCAAAGGGATTTTCCATGGGGATGTCTATCACTAGCTTGAGTAGATTGTTCACCCAATATTTCTCCAACCTGACACAGGCAATCAAAAATTACTCTGCAGTTTTGTGCCCCCCATTTTCTGTATTTTCCTTGGTAGCAGAACATTTGGGGTGGGGGGTGGGGTAGGTGTCACCTTATCAACTGTCCACCTGAATGACAGTATATATGGGTCAGGCTTCAGAATCCAAGATGAGAGAGATGATGGTGGGCAGCTTGTGGTTCCTCAGCACAAAAAGATTTTGGATACTGAGCTTGCCTGGAATGTCAAACAAACAAATCCTAAGACCTCCAGAAATAACCTGTATCATCTAGATATAGTTTGAATGAAGCCTACCAAATTTAAGGATTTTGGCACAGACAGGTAGGTTGCTGGCAGGCAGTCTGCATGGCCAATCACTGTAATTGCTGGGAAGACTGAGAATGAAGAAAAACTTCCTTCTTATCCATTTTATTAAACTGAAATGGATGGACATGTTTAATGTATGACCAAATGATACTGTACTTAACAGTATGTCAGGACGGTATGCAGCATGGGCAGCTGATGTAGTGGACCTCTAGTTGCCAATCAAAAAGTGAGAACAGCTGGCCAGGTAGACTAACTGGTCAACAGCTGAAACATACAAGGGGTAATTGAGATAACCGGGTTTGACTGTACATTAATGATCTATGCTATAAATGAATTTTCTTCAGAAGGGCTGAATTCAAGCCAAGTTTCACTGATATCAAGAGGCAATGTGGTGTGATGTTGATTCTACCCATGAGAAAACTCACAACTGGCAAACATCTACTTGATGGGCAGCTACCTAGCAGTGGTAAGAGAAGGCAATTGGCAGGAGTTCTTCTCTTCATCTATATGGTATTTGTCTTTATGGAGTTGGGAGGTAGCTGAGCTTATTTCCTAACATTAATGTGATCAGTAAAGAAGAATTCTGTAATCCAAACCCATGGTTCTTAACATTTAATATAATGGGTTACTTCCCTTGCTTTAAATTTGTGTGTGAGATAGAGAAAGATGGAAAGAGAACTGGCATTTTAGAAGTTTAAAAAAGTTGCATATGACTTGTAAACTATTTCTAACTGCACTGAATTTCAATAATATGTACAGATCTTGCTCTTTAAAGTTCACTGGCCATCTTGATCATTCAAGTCTATTTATGACGTTTCCCTCATATTGGATCAAAAATGGCCTCCAGAGTAGTATCAAGTTCAACAGATGCAAGGCCATCTAATTAATATGTGGATTTTGCTCAGTACTGAATCCATGCAAGATTTTGATCACATAAGCCTATAGCCCATGTTTTATCACAATCTGATCAGAAATATGACCTCCTGATATGTTCAGCTAATCATATGCAAGATTACTTCATTAATAGGCATGAATCTCACTCATTACCAAAACACTCAGTTACCTTGATAATATAAGTATATATTCCAAGTTTTATCAAGGTCAGATCTGAAATATGGATGTCAGTGTGGTAAAAAGGTCAGTCAATGAGATGTAACATTACATTATTAAAATGCAAAGATCTCAACCAGATTCAAAGTTTGAGATACTGATGATATAAATCCATGTTCCAAGTCTGATCAAATTTGCATCAAAAAAAAGGCATCCAATGTGGTAACAAGGTAAAGTTTATGATTTACAACATACGAGATACACATGGTCACCAGAGCTTTTGAGTATGTGAGTTGAAACGAGGTTAATGTGACTTATACTTCATACATCATTATTGAAATTTGGTGTTTTAATTTATTCAGTGCTGTTTATATTTGAATATTTAAACTTGACAATTTAATGCATCTCTGTTAGTAATACACCCTTTCAACCAATGGTCACTGTGACCTATATTTTATTCTTTACTAAGAAAGGTTAGGTATTTATGTTTCACTCATGAACACATTTTTCCATGTTAAATATATCCTATTCTATGCAGAAGGCCCTTTCTGACCTATGTAGTTAGAAGTAGGAATAAATATGTTTATGTTTAAATAAATATGTTTATTCTTGAGAAACTCAAGCATAACAATTTGGTAACAAACCTTTTATGTTTGAGTTCAAATGTTCTGTCATGACCTTTGACCTTGAACCTGATATCATGGATTGAAAATCAATGAACTTCTGCCACACACAATATCAAGATACAATCATGTGCCAACACAAACCAAAGTTACTGAAGTGCTATCATTTATAGTATTTTTCAAGTATATCAACAAAAAAAAACTGTGTTAATAAAAGTCATACATGTATGCACTGTTATGCTCACCCACAAGTACAGCTAAAAGCCTAAGTTAAGACCTTTAACTTTAAAATCAATGTCTGAGAGCTGACTATCAACTTGTTTATTGGAATGTAACTAAATACAAAGTTTTGTATAATTCCACTATTACATGAACAATTGACTGTGTTCATAACCTCAAAGTCCAAAAAAATGCAAGCAATGACTTGACCCCAACATCAATTAGGTTTGGTTTTGAAAAGTTCTTCACAGAAGTGCAGACATGCTGGTGGTCAGATCTGCACCACTGTCATTCAGAACCAATTAATTCTTGAAGTATTTTAGAGAAAACCACGTATCAATAAAACCATTTTAGTGAAAACCCAATGTCACCATGACTATCCACTCAGAACTATAACAAGATTTTCAAGATGCCACCATAGTAGCCATACTGGATGTATGATTGGCACCTTTTACATTTAAGACCAAACAGACATCACAAAGTCTTTCATAGAAAACCCTATGTTACTACAGCTATCTGTTTAGAAGTGGTGATAAAAAGATTTTCATACTGTATGTTGAAACAGAATTATTTTCATTTTGGACCAACCAGAAATTATGTCTTTTCATGAAAACTCTATGTAGCTTTGGTAATAATTCTTGGAGAAGTAATAATAAGATTTTTGCAGCCATACTGGGAGGTCGGATTGACACCATTTTAATTTTTGTACCAGTAGAAAATCATTAAGTCTTTTAGTGAAAATCTCATGCAGACAGGGCCATGCCTTTAAAAATAGCAGTGACAGCCATTTTGTTTTCTTCAAATGGCTAGCATGGTGGCCACATCAAGTGTCTGTGGAGTCGCCATTGTCATTTGGGACCAACTAAACATCTTAAGAAGTCTTTTTGTGAAAACCCCATGTCAAAACCACTTTCTATTCAGGAGTGGCAATAACAAAATTTATTTGTAGTGGTGACCATATTGGATGCTGGATCAAAACCATTTCATTTAGGACAAACTAGGCATCATAAGACATTCAGTGAAAACACCATGATGATATGATCCCTGTTCCGGAAACCGTTTTGGATGTCTTATAGGCACTATTTTCATTAGGAACCAATTGAGATCACAGTAAGTCCTTCATTGAAAAACCAAGTTCAATATGTCATTCAGAAGGAGTTGCAATAACATGATTGTCAAGATGGACACCAAACAGTGGCCATAATGGGTGTCAAATTCGCAAATTTTACAATTAGGACCAACTAGACATCATGAAAAATGATAGTGAAAAGCAAATGTTGTTCTTAATACCCACCAGGATATTAAATCTGGTTCAGCTGTTTCAGTGTGTCACTGGAGAAGGCATTTAACTCCAGTTTTCTCATAATGATAAAACCAAAAATGTGTTCAAAGTGCCATTACAACCAACCAACAAACTGGTCTATGACCAGTCAAGCTAAAACTATCTTAAGCAAAGTAATTTACTTGACACAAAAAATAAGAAGGAAATAGAAACTTTATGATTTATTGTGTACATACCTTCACATCTCTGGAACCAACAATATTCCCTAAAGACTGTTTCACACCACGACCAACCTTCCAGATTATGCATTCTGGAGGAAAATTCTTGAATGGCCATTCCCCAGTAAGCAACTCATACCATACAGTACTGTAAATTAAAAATGAACACGATGCAACCTTTAAAAGACTGATAAAGCAGAGAACTGAAAATGTGTCTTTACATACTTTCTATTTAAAATACTTACCAAGAAAAGGAACAAAGCTCATCTATAATATTTTTTTTTAAAAACATTATAGGATTAAATGATCATGGTTTGGTATTTATCGATGTGTAAATTTTACCTAATCACTCACAAAGTTTACATAAAGTCATCATGGTTGGGTATTTATCGATGTGTAAATTTTACCTAATCACTCACAAAGTTTACATAAAGGTAAAATTTACACATCGATAAATACCCAACCATGATGACTTTATGTAAACTTTGTGAGCGATTAGGTAAAATTTACACATTGATAAATACTCAACCATGATCAAATCCTTATAATTATAATTTACTTTCTTTCTAACATCAGATCAGCAATTTAATCAACAAAACATTCACCTGTATGTACCTCGAAGTTTTATTTCATTAGCTTCTTAACTGTGATAGAATACATAGCCCTATCTTCGCCAGCCAAGATTCACTGATTCTTTATACAGTGATACGGGGTAGAATGTCATAGCAGGTCATGCCAGTGATATATTGTTATGATCATTATTTTAATATATAAAAAATGGCTGTTGCGGTTAAACCAGGAATATTCCTTTTTCTCGAAAATTACGCTTTGCATATGGCACGTGTTGTTATAGCAACGTTGTTACTTTCTATGCATTTCGATCTTTCAAAAGCAAAATCATGTCCATTTTTAGTGAGATCCCTTGGTTGACATTGACCCAGACCTTTAATAACCATTGCTGTAAAATGTTGTCGAGGCGAAATGCAATAATTTCCGAAGATTGGCTTCTATAGCCTGCCATATGCCTTCTTTGGCAAAAGGGGTGAGTGTTGGAGTGCAGGAAGGTCTGTGTAATTACATTGTTTTAACTTCTAATGGTCAATTTTAATCTGTTGCTTGTCATTTTTTATCGGAAATCACAGGAGTGGGTGGGTGGGAGCTTGCTGTTGTTATTATTAGGGTGTAAGGCATTGATATAGAAATGATCTGGACACAGGGAATCAAAAGTAGTCGGCAGAATTTATCGATGTGTAAAAAATTCCAGATCAGTATCACGTGACCGTTTACATCCAATCAAAACGTAGAAAACGCAGTCAATTCATAAAAATTGGAATTACTGGTCATTAAAAGAGGAAATATTAACATGGTGAATTCACCTCTCTGAAAAAAGACCTACATCTGTGATTTAACATTATTAATATATGGTGTATATTAACTCTGTTATCTAAATTTCCCCGTATCATGTGAATACAGCATCTTACCTGAAATTATGAAACAAGTTGAGGAACTACTATCTTATTTAGAATCTTCTAAGCAAATGATTAAAATTATTTCCTGATTTTCATAAATTTTATTTGTCATAAGGATCTAAGCTATAATTAACTTTTGTTGTATATGGAAAATTTGAAAATAATAATTTCTGCCCGCATATATGGATGAGAATATGTGTGTGTGTGTGTGTGTGTGTGTGTGTGTGTGTGTGTGTGTGTGTGTGTGTGTGTGTGTGTGTGTGTGTGTGTGTGTGTGTGTGTGTGTGTGTGTGTGTGTCTGTGTGTGTGTGTGCTGTTTAACAGCACCTCAGCACAACAGTGGCTACATGGTGCCAAATAAAAGTAAAATTTGTCAAATTTAACAAGAACTGCAAAAAAAAACTTTAGGTAGATAAACCATTCCAAATAAATGTAAGCATGAAGTACAACAAGATAGAATATAAAAGAGATTTTAAAATTCTGTCAAATGGTATATAAAATAAAAGATGTAGGTATTGCATGCAAAATCATAAAAATGCATGATCAGGTCAGACAGACAGACAGACAAAGAGTAAACAAACTTTAAAAATATTGTAAATGAGTAAATTACTACAAATAAATTTTAAACTAAACTTGCATACAACAATATATTGTCACTTCTAAACACATAAAAAGCTGAGCATTAACAATAACTGAATGAAACAAAATACACCCAACATGTTTAATCATGTACCATTGGAAAACAATATTCAGTTTATTATGTAAACAATTATGTAAACTTAAATCGATTATTAGAAGTGATTAGCTACCTGAATGCATAACACCAACTACATTAATGGCAATAACATTTAGACAGATTAGTAATGGAGATAGACTCTACAGAGTAATGTATTGTACCCAAATGCATATACATCTGATTTCTCTGTAAAAGGGAGATCACTTTTTCCATAAGTACTCCCTGCCTGCAGGGAGCGAATGATTTCTGGTGAGAGATAGCACAACCATCCAGGGGGAATTTGGAGTTCATCCGTCCTCCTACGGAAAAAAAAAAATCATATAATTGGAAGGAAAGGAAAAATTTTACAGCATACTCTTTCATCCTCACATATCCACATTTATCACCTGCCTGTGCTGTAAACTCTACTGCCAATAGTAAATGATGCATTTGTACTGACCATTTTTCTGCATGTTAAGTTTAATTTTATGTGTTTTTCTTCCTCTGACTCAACTTTTCTGGCACACTAACATATAACCATTTGTTAATAGAGATAACAAATTCAGTGACATAACAGGCATAAAAATAATTAAAAACAAAAGTCCATCAAAGGGACTGATGCTCTACTGACCTAAAAGAATTTCCAGGAAAACAAAGATAAGGCAATTTCTTCCTTTAACTGCTGAAACCATGTTGGATATTCTTCAGCGATAACAATATTTTCAAATTAGCTGCTGTGGTCTTCATACTGGAAGTGTGACTGGCATCATTTTCATTTAGGATCAAGTAGGTGTCATAAGCATTTTTTTTATAAAAATAAGTACCCAAGCGATATAGTCATTTAATTGAAATGAGTAGAAATAATATTTTCAAGATGGTCACCATAGTAGCCATATTGAAAGTCAATTTGCATCAGTTTTATTTAGGACCATCTTGACAACATAAGAACTCTTCTTGTGAAGGGTCCCCAGATGGTCGAGTGGTCTAAGCGCTTGCCTTTACCAATCACAGCCATCTCACCTTTGCCTGCGCAGGTTTGAGTCTCAGGCTTGGCCAGTGTATGTATGTGAGAAAGTTGCCAGTAACATCCCATGGGTCGGTGGTTCTTACCAGGACTTTCCAGGTTCTTCCTCCACCAATTATACTGGCCACCATGTATAGCCTATCCTGTGGTGAGAAATGGTGTTTTAAACCCAAAACAAAAATTTCTTGTGAAAACCCCATGCAAAATGAAGTTCCATCTTAGCGATAACAAGACTTTCAAGATGGACACCATGGTGTCCATACTGTATGTCAGATCAATACACATTTAATTTAGTACCACCTAGACATTATGCAAAATCTTCTGGTGAAAACCTCATGTTGGTAAGACTTCACATCTTGAAGGAGAAACAATAGGATTTTCAAGATGTCTGCCATGGTGCCCATATTGGATATCAGAAGTACACAGTCTCCATTTAGGACCAACTACACACCATAAGAAGTCTTGTAAGTATGACCAGCCATCTAGAAAATGTAGCAATGGCCATTGTGGTGGCCGTATTGGAGGTCAAATCGGCACCCTTTTCATTTAAAACTAACTAGACATCATAAGACATCTTTTAATTGACATGATCATCCTTTCAAGAGATGTAGAGATAACAAGATTTTCAAGACACCCACTGTAGTGGCCATATTGGATTTCCGAGTGGCACCAATTTTCATTAAGGACTAGACATCACAAAAAGTCTTTTAAGAAAAACCCCATGTTGATTATGACCATAAATTTAGGAGTAGTGATAACAAGATTTTGAAGAGTCTGCTGTGGTGGCTATACTGGACATGTGAGGAGTAACATTTTAATGTGGATCAAGCAGATGCAACAAGAAGTCTTCCATTCCCATGATGACACGATCATCCATTCCTAAGGGGCAACAACAGATTTTCAAGATGGCTGCTTTGGAGTATTATTGGACATCAGATTGGCAACATTTTTCATTTAGGTCCAAGTAGATGTCATACAAAAGGTCTTTTGGAGAAAACCCCATGTCAACATGACTATGTATTCAGTATTAACGATAACAAGAAATTCAAGATGGCTACCATAGTGGCCATTCTGGGCGACAGACAATCATCCATACAGGAGAAGTAGTGTCAACAAGATTTTCAAGATGGCCACATTGGATATCCAAGAGCCACCATTTTCATTGAGGACCAACTAGACCATGGGATAAATGTGTGCACGTTTCATGGCAATCCTCCAAGAAGTTTAGGAGGAGTAGAGATAACAAGCTTGATAAGATGAATGATGACTGCAAACAACAGGCCATCCCATAAGCTTTTCAGGTCTATGACCTGATGAGCTAAAAACTGTACAAAATGTGAAAAACTTTTATTATTGCATGAAAATCTAATCATGCCACCTATTCATGCAGTTCATACAAAATGTCATTAGCGTATCTCATGATTTTTTCCTAACTGTGCTCACAATGTTTTTTATTTCAAGAAAGGTACAAGTTCAAAAATGATTTTAAAAATTATAATGACTTAAAAATCTAAGCAGGTCATGTTATGTAAATATAAGCACAAATATGCCTGTCAAATTTCAGTTGTCTATCTCAAGTGGTCTTTGCTTAAAATGAAACTGTTAACATGGCTTTTGTTAAAAAAAAAGGTCCAAACATCTCAACAACTTGCTGACAAATGTAAAAAAACCTTTAATGATCTGAAAATTAATCAGCTCATCTACATGTGAATACAAATGTGTACAAGATTATCTGCCTACCTCAACTGCTTTTTACTTATTTTTGCTAAGATCGATTTTGGTAAAGAAGTCCAAAAGTTAAAAAATGTATATGAATTGAATAAATTGTATTAATGGTCTGAAAATCTAATCATGTCATTTAATCTGCGTATGTGTAAAATTTCATGCCTCCAAGTTCAGTAGTTTCTGTGCTAAAATAGATTTATGACAGACATAAGACTATTGGGGGCATAATAAAACCAAAACTCTCTTACAGGATCATAAATTCTGGCATGCTAGGTGTATACCTAATAGCTACAGCTGGGTTTATGCCTAATGACTACAGGACAGTACCAGGGTTCATACACCTTTTGCGTTACAAAATTCAAGGACATTTCAAAGACTTTATCCAATTTTTTCAAGGACCCCGATGCCCAGTGCTGCCCAGTGCACTTAAGGTATATTTATCAATGGCCATTTAAAGGATTAGTGAGAATGTTATAATTTTCTGACAAGGGCCTTCCTAATATTTGTTGCTGTTGTTTTTGGGTTTAACACCATTTTTCAGCACACGATAGGCTATACATGGCGGCCAGTATTAATGGTGGAGGAAGAACCCGGGAAAACTCCAGAAAGAACCACTGACCCACAAGAAGCTACTGGCAAGCTTTCTCACATACCCACATTGGCAGAATCTGAGACTCGAACCCATGCAGACAGACGTGAGATGGCAGTGATCCATAATGGAGAGCACTTTAGACCACTCGGCCACTCTGGACCCCACTAATATTTGTGCAATAGGCTTGAGACTTTATAATAGGGAATTTAAAAAAAAAAAATCTTAGGTGAATAACAACATTTTATTTCTAAGAAAAACAAATGAATTCAAATCTTTATATAAAGAACAAAAAAACCTATCGATTACATTGCAAATAATGTATACTAGATTCAACAGTTCTTTAAATTCTTCATCCATCTTCACTACATGTACAACTTCTGGAGATCAGAGTCTGCTTGTATGACAGTCACAAATCATCATATGAAGAACAAAATACAATGGATGGATAAAAATGTAGACAAAGTAGAATAGTCACAATCTTTTCTTTAAATTCTACGCTCAAATATGATGCATTCATGCAGCATCTTAAAACTGTCCACTGCAAAAGTATGCAGCGTGTCGCTACATCTAATGTTTTATATCTGCTGTCGCATTATCGCTCATCAAAATTTTACAGGTACATTTACACATAGATGTAAGTACACTGTGTAGAAAGCAGCCTTTCTGTTTACAGGCATACGGCCGTAATTTACACCCAAAGTTTGGTCGTGACGCAGAAAAATTTAATGATAGTCTTCCAGCAGACCTCCGAATTTTAGAAAATCAGAAGCTTGGACATACAGTAAGAACAAATTGTGACCATTTTTGTGTATATTTTTCACTATCTTTTGTTTTGAGAGTTTGAACAGCTGATTCACCAGGATTTAAAGTAAAAAGATGTACTGCTGCCGGAAAAAATAGACAAAGAAGAATGATCGTTGGAAAAGATTCAGACACCTTTTAATGTTCTATAATCAGGTCCACAAGCAGTTATAAATATGTGATTGTAAACCACTCAATAGCCAACAGTTTTATTTCAATTACATGACGTAATGATATGAAAAGAAACTTTGTTCATTTGTTTGTCTATTAATTTTATATTTTTCAAGGACCAAGGCTTATTTTCAAGGACTTTTCAAGGTAAAACGATTTTAAGGTACTTTCAAGGTAGTGTAGACCCCCGAGTACTGTCTTGTTTTGGGTGTAAACTTGGTGGCTAAAGTATAGTACTTTGAGTGTATAACTGCAGCACAGTAGTCTTGTTTTGGGTGTATACCAAATGGTTGCAGTACAGTACTGTCATGCCTTGGGTGTATAACTAATGGCTACAGTACAGTACTATCATGCCTTGGGTGTACACCTAATGGCTACAATACAGTAGTTTTGCTTCAGGTATATACATAATGGCTACAGTACAGAACTGTCATGCCTTGGGTGTATACCTAATGGCTACAGTACAGTACTGTCATGCCTTGGGCGTATACCATATGGCTACAGTACAGTACTGCCATGCCTTGGGTCTATACCTAATGGCTACAGTACAGTAGTCTTGCTTTGGGTGTATAACTAATGGCTACAGTACAGTACTGTCATGCCTTGGGTGTCTACCTAAAGGCTACAGTACAGTACTGTCATGCCTTGTATGTATATCTAATGGCTACAGTACAGTACTGTCATGCCTTGGGTATCTACCTAATGGCTACAGTGAGTACTGTCATGTCTTGGGTGTGTATCTAATGGCTACAGTACAGTACTGTCATGCCTTGGGTGTATACCTAATGGCTACAGTACAGTAGTCTTGCTTCAGGTGTATACCTAATGACTACAGTACAGTACTGTCATGCCTTGGGTATATACATAATGGCTACAGTAATCTTGTTTTGGGTGTATACCTAATGGCTACAGTGCAGTACTGTCATGCCATGGGTGTATACCTAATGGCTACAGTACAGTAGTCTTGCTTTGTGTGTATACCCAATGGCTATAGTACAGTACTGTCATGCCTTGGTGTATACCTAATGGCTACAGTACAGTACTGTCATGCCTTGGGCATATACCTAATGGCTACAGTACAGTAGTCTTGCTTCGGGTATATAACTAATGGCTACAGTACAGTACTGTCATGTCTTGGGTGTATACCTAATGGCTACAGTACAGTACTGTCATGCCTTGGGAGTATAACTAATGGCTACAGTACAGTAATCTTGCTTTGGGTGTATACATAATGGCTACAGTACAGTAGTGTCATGCCTTGGGTGTATACCTAATGGCTACAATACAGTACTGCCATGCCTTGGGTGTATGCCTAATGGCTAAAGTACAGCAGTCTTGCTTTGGGTGTGTACCTAATGGCTACAGTACAGTACTGTCATGCCTTGGGTATATACCAAATGGCTACAGTACAGTACTGTCATGCCTTGGGTGTGTACCTAATGGCTACTGTACAGTACTGTCATGTTGGTGTATACTTAATGGCTACAGTACAGTACTGTCTTGCTTTGGGTCTTACAACCCAGGATCAAGAGGAATATTTTCTCTGTTGATAATCAAGTAATCAAAAATGCAACCATGAGAACTGCACTATTTTAAAAATATTTTAGACAAGAACTTTTAGGATATATCAAAATTTAATACAATTTCTTACATATTACCTAAATTTCAGCTGAATAAAGTCAATGATGTAAAAGGAATTAGACTTTCAATTTTTTTACAAGGCACCTAAACAAGATTTATGCCACTGTTGAGAAAGTCATCTCTTTGTCCTCTCATTCATAGACAAGGCAATGATGTGATGATATATTATAGTGATGTGTAAAAATGAAAAGCTTACCTGTTAAAATGACAAAGTTTTGTAACATTAAACAGCCCAAAGTCTGATATAACCACCTTGTCCTTGTCAATGAATATGTTTTTTGTCTTCAGATCTTTGTGAACAATTCCTTTTGCATGCAGGTAGCCCATACCCTAAAATGGAAATAAATTGGAGCAATTTCAGTGAAACATGTCTATAAAGGACACTCAATGGAACACAAAAATTAGTCCTTCAGTGGTAGGTGCCTTTTGTAGAGAGGTTGCAAAGTTTACACACTGTAAGAAAGGAAAACTGCATATGATGTCTTTTATGAGCCAGTAATGTTTATAAGGAGATTTTTGTTATGGCTGATCATATTGTACCAGGACACAAATTTGTCAATATAGGAATCATGTTATTTCTGGTATCAATGTATGGCAGATCTTATTTTTCTACAGTGAAATTTCTACAGCGAAAATTTCTCTCCTGTGTGTGACTGGAGATCAGTGCTACATGAAATCCAATGTTGATACATGGAAATGGTCACATTCATAGACCTCGTCAAACAAAGATGAGCACACATTTTATGCAAAAGGTACATTTCTTTGCTGCATTTTTTCTATTCTTTAATCACGATGGTCAAGTATGAAGACAACATTAATGTCCTACAATGAATACTGGGTATGCACTGTAAATTCTTTGTAAGCTTGAAATAGTTATAAGTTTGAAAAGTAGCCTGCATATGAGTTAATATAAACTGAAGACTAGAAATGTGCATATACTACAAAATATATAGAATATACACGGAGCATGAAAAAGAGGCATAACTCTGAAAAAGTGCATCAGTGCATGACAACAGAATGAAATGTGCTTGTTAATCTTGTGTAAATATCTGCCAAATTTCAACACAGTCCATGGAACAATGTGGCAGTAGTTGTGCCACAAGAGGTTGGTCCTGGCTAGCATATCAAGCCTGCCCCCAAACTGTATTCCAGTTTTTGAAAAGAGCAGGATATATTGGTATTGAAATGAAAGGAAAGTAAAAAGCCTTAACACTATGGTCAATCAAGGGTGTGGACAGACAGATATGCGACATGCACAAGGATGCAGAAGGGATCACTATGCCAAGTGTCTGCAAAGGTTGGCTCCAATACAAGATTCAGGACATTCTTATGGAATGGACAAAAAATCCTGACACTATATGCACCAGCCATATTCATGATGGGAGTAAACAAATTCCATGAAACATGTCTTTAAAAGACAGTCAGGAAACACATTTGAAAGGATGTCATCCTTAGTAAAAACAAATTCTCTAACCTCACTTTACCTATCCATGTTAAATATATATTTGCATGCAAGATATATTTATACGATTTCAACTAATGTGAATTTCATATTAACATGAATTCATATGAATTTTTAAAAAAAAATAATTATTATAGTGAAAACTAAAACAAAAGAAACTATTTGTCTAAAACAAAACAAATTGGGATTTGTAAACAGTCAAAATGAATTGAGCACAAGTTAACTGAATTGCGTTTTTCAATGCAAATTAAAGGCAATGAAACAAAAAATGATGAGTTTTGTGATTTTTAGTTTTGTGACTGCTCTTGGGAACGCAACTATCACATAAGTCAGGGGTTAAGTGTATTTCATATTCAATAAAAAGTATACTTGATATTGCTTTACAAGATTATGCCAAGGAAACAAGAGTAAATCAGATCTGAAAAGATGTTTGCAGAAAAAAGAGAGAGACTTAAAAGTTAAATGGATAGACTGAGGGAGGGTGGAGAGGGAGAGTTGGACTGAGACAACAACAAAAACTGAGAAAAACTTCAAGAAATAGTAAGAAAAAAATGAACAAAGGCATAAAAATGAAAGAGTACAAACAATATGGTTTTACCTGGGCGACTTGTTGGGCTATGATTATTATCTTGTTCATGAGGAACTTTTCTTTCCTCACATGAATATATGTATATAGGGAATGACCTTTGCATAAACTGAAAGAGAGAAACATATATAACAATAGAAATGTACGGTAAACAATAATTTAATAACAGAGTCTTCTTGAGATGACATATTCTGAATGCCCTGCTTTTCTAAAGACTCCTACTGGAAGTACCCTATGGTCCAGAACTCTCTGTAGGCGTTAAGCACTAACAGCCCTGGATCAAAACCCCATGTCAAAATGACTTTCCATTTAAGAGTAGTAGCTTAACAAGGGTTTCAGGACAGCCATCATAGTGACGGTACTGGATACCAGATCAGCACCATTTTAATTCATGACCAAGAAGACATTATAAGAAGTCTTCTGGTGACAGCCTCATGTTGATACAACTTTTTTGGAGGTGTAACAATAACAAGATCCATGGTGGCCATATTGGATAGTAGATTGGCACCATTTTCATTTAGGAACAATTACACATCATAAAAAGAATTTTGGTAAAAGCCATATGTCAATATGACCAGCCATATAGGAGACATAGCAATAATAAGACTTTTAAGATGGCCATTGTGGCAGCCATATTAAAGGTCAGGTGGACACCACCTTCATTTTCCAACAACTACACATCATACTACATCTTTCAAAGGCCCCGTTCTGATATGATCATTCATTCAGGAACAGTGGTGACAGCAAAATTTTCAAGATGACCACTGTGGTGGCCATAATGGATGCCTGAGCAGCTTCATTTTCTTTTAGGACCAAATATATATCATATGTCTTTTAGCAAAAGTCTTTGGGGATCAATCTGACATCGTATTAAGTCTTTTGGTGAAAGTACCATGGCCTTATGACCAGCCGTCTTGAAGAAGTAGAGATAATAAAACTTTCAAGATGGTCATTGTGGTGGCCATATTCAGATCATCACTATTTTCACATACCACCAACAAGACATTATAAGGAGTCTTTTAGTGAAAACCCCATCTTGATATAATTACCTGTTCGGAGGACAAGTGATAACAATTTTCAAAATTGCTGTTGTGACCGCCAAACGTGACATCAGAGTGGCACCATTTTCAATTAGGACAAACTAAACATCATTAAAAGTCTTCTGATGAAAACCTCAGGAGTAGCAAAAACAAGATTCTTAAGATGGCTGCTATGGTGGCCATACCGGATATCAGATCTGCACCATTTTCATTTGTGATCAATTAGACATCACAAGAAGTTTTTAAGCAAAAACCCATGTTGAAATGACCATCCATTCAGGTGTAGCAACACAATGATTTTCATGTCCATATTGGACGTCTGAGTGGCACTATTTTCATTTAGGACCATCTAGATAATGAGATGAATGTGTGTGCAATGTTTTGTGGCAATCATCCCAGCAGTTTAGGTGGAGTAGCAATAACAAACTTGTGCTAATGGACTGACAGACGACAGATTATCCCATATACTCTTCTGGTCTATGACCAATAGAGTCAAAAACCTGCAGTCATTAGAGTAAAAAAGTAGGTTCCTGTCACTGACTTCTGCCCACTGCGAAACGGTGGCAGGAAAACATAAGCTAAATGCAAAATCTAAATGTAATTCCTTTAACATGAAAAGTCAGTCATTGACCTACTCTTGCTCATAGTGAGTAGGACCCTCCAAAATGAATGTATCCATCAGGATTAATGACTGTACATACAACAGTGTCAGGAAAACTAACTGCAAAAATGTATAGGAATTATGGAAGCATACAAAGTAGGTCACTAAGACCTAACCTTTGTCTGTGATGAGTGATATCTGCAAAATGAACATACACATTAAATTTCTGGACACTATATAAGTGCCAGAAAAAAAAACGGGGTTAAATACATCAAGAGGCTCAAGTGGGTCTAATATCACTCCTCTGATTTGCATAACTTAACTGCTGACCATGTCCCTGCACAGGCTTATGTACTATTCAAAGAGCATAACTTCTATAAACTCTCAAACTTTATATGATGTTGATTTTATCTTCTGTACCAAAGCAAACAGTATGATAAAAATTATTTCTAAAGCTAAAGACACAATTAATATGCACTGCCCCATGCTCATGCTCATAAACAAAATCATTATTCTTTCAACATTTACTTATGAATCTTTAATTTGTGGTCTAATGAGTCAAGTGGATTTCCAACAAACTGAAATTATGATTCAAACTATTTTTACTTTCTTAAAAGGCCATTTTTTTTCTTCTCTTGGATATTAAATCTGAAAGTATTTCATGAGAAAAGCGTATTGGTGTAAACAGTTTTGTACCTTGAGTGATCCCAAGGGACATTTTCTACTCCAAATGGCAAGTGTCCCCATAAATTGAACAAATCCCAATATCCTGATCATTACAGGGGTACTGAAGTATATCAAATGTTCTCTTGACAACTCAGTCAAGGTGCATCACTGGATATATTTTTTAAATTAAAAGACGCAAAATAAAAATTTCAAATAATTTAATAGTCATGAATCTATGAAATGCCATAAAATATGCACAATGCAGGTGATAACATATAAATGACACAGGCACTTTAACATGGTACTACTAGCAAGTGTTGAACTCTATTTCACGAAATACATAAAATTTGCTTCCAAATATTTAAAAATTTCAAATTTGGTCAAGATTCTGAAATAATTCAATGGAAAAAAAATACGTAAACTTAGACATGAACTCTACACAAAATCTGGTCTTACTGGAGCATAATCAATATTAGATATAAATAAAATTACTTGCAAACAAAGATTTATGACTGTGTAAAGAAATGTTGATCCTTAATTACAGTCTTGCATATAGTATATAAAAGCCTGCAATTGTATATCATCCCTAACATCAACATATCACCCATTCAATATTCATAATGCATCATTATCATAGTGCCTTAAGACTACAATGATTCATCAGTTTAGTCAATACAGTGATAACAAGTTCAGCTAATCAGATGCAAGACTGCCTCCTCAATATGTGGTGATCATGCTCACAACCTATATCATATCCTAATGAGGCCAACTAAGAAAGCATGTTTGGTTCTGGTTACCCAACTAACCCATTTTTTCCTGCTGACCCCACCCCCCTACCATTTTCTGGAAAAAAAATTCAGGAAAAAAGAAAAAGAAATTGGGGAAGAAAGAAAAAATAACAGAAATATAACTGTTATCAAAGTTAAATTCAGGATGTGAATGATGCTAATTTTCTAGTTTATGCTTCATTTAAATCTGTCCAGAACAAGAAAGTAAAAAGCAAAAAAAAGTTTTGTACCGACCTACCTATTTTTTTAATGTAACCAGAACCACACATATTTTTTATTTGGCCTAAAGTCCTGTTTTCTTAAATGTTTACTCAAAATTGGATCAGAACTACCGTCTCCAGTGGTATAAAGTTCAGTCAACCTGATGTTAGATAACCTCAGTAACATCTGAAGTTCTCGCTCATGAAAAAGATATCAGATTCTGGTCACAGTCTGATCAAAACAAATCAGAAATACAGTCTACAGGGAGGTAACAGGCTCTGCCATTTCAGCTGCACGATCACTTCATTAATATCTGTGAATCTCAGTTATTATCAAACTATTCTGAGATTATAATGAGATAGAAATATTTCATATGTGATAAAAACAGATCAGAAATACTGCCTCCAGACAGGCAACAATCTCAGTCAAGCAGATACAAGATCACCTCATTAAGGGGACGCTCACCAGTTATTATGTACTTTTGCGAGAGTGACGTATGTAAGGTGAAGTTGTTTGCATTTAAAACATGCACAGTGCAGATGTAATGTGGCTGACACTTCTTTGGATATTGTGCTTTTGGAAATTGTAAATGATCTTAGCACACTGCTAACTAAAATGACTGCTCCCTTGTGCTCCAAATATCAGCCTGAAATTGTCTAAAGTACACTATCCTTAGCAGCTATTAAAATAGGGAAAATGAATTTTGCCAGACTTGACAATACCAGCTTCTGAAAGTGCAATGAATGAATTACCAAATATATAAAATGTAAAAAAAGTTATCGGCTCCTTTTTTTTTTACAATTTACCTCTGAAGTTCAGGAAGTGAAAATGACTAAGTGGAGCTAGCACTTTTTTGAAAGATACACATCTGGAGTAAGGCCAAGCTGTATACTCTATAACCCATACTACACCCATCAATCATACACCAAATTAAAGGGAATTAAAGGTTCTTTGAATAATACCTAAGATATACAAGGTCTTTTTTAAATAGCCAGTATAACCAGTGAGGAAACTCGGGGAAGTTCTTTTTCTTTAAAATTCTAACCCTATGTAAAATACGAAACTGTAGAGTGCCACCTAATATGTAATGATCTCAGTCAAGCAGATGCAAGATCACTTCATTAATATGCAATGATCTCAGTCAAGCAGATACAAGATCACTTCATCATCATACTATTTGTCAAATTTGGTAAAATTATGTTCTGCTGTTTTCTGCTAAGAAAATATTTTAATGTTTTTCTTATTTAACCATGGCTGCCATATTTAATGGCAAGTTGGCAACTTTTGTACAAACTTTAAAGTCCTTAAGACCAGGACACTGTTAAATTTGGTTAAATTCTGTTCAGCAGTTGCAGAGTTGTTGCTATTTAAAAGTTTCTAAATTTTCAGTAATGGTGTCAATACTGGATGGCAGACTGGCATTATTTGTAGCAGCTTGTTCAATTTATATTAATCAATTTTACTAGTAGTTCAAAGGTTTAGCTTTTTTCAGTAATGGCAGGCAGATTTGACAGTGGCATAATTTGTACAAACTTGTATGTCCTTTATGCCAAGATGCTTTCAATCAAATTTTGTTGAGTAGTTATCTGATGTTGTATGAAAAATTTTATGTTTTTATTAATGGAATTCTCCCATGAAATCATTTTCTTATGTCCAAGCTGGTCAAGTGGTTTTAAGAATATGTTAAATAAATACTGGGGATTGATGAGGAATGATGCACAATGTATGAACAACTATATTAAGCCCATCTGGCCTAATGGTCAAGTGAGCATAAATATTACACCAAAATATGTACAATTTACTTACCTAGTTACAATTGCCAAGTGTGGAGGTTTCATACAAGCACCCATAAATAAAACTAAATTTTCATGTCTGGTTTTTCTCAGCATTGCAACCTGAAAAAGACAGAAGCCTTAATTACAGAGCCTTTCTTGTTATATTGGAAATTAAATCAAAGGTTGACAAAGGTTGCAACTTACATTAGGCCCATCTCACTCAAAAAAGTGAGTTTCCTATTGTCCTGGTTCTAAAATTAGAGAAGGCAGGTGGCATTTCTTGAAAATTTTTAAAAACATTGTATATATTTAATATGATTCTTTGTGATTTACTATGTTTGTAATATAGGGAAAAAAGAGTAAGAGTAGAAAATGAGAAACAGGAATGGTCAGCTAACTGGAAACACACTTTTTTTTTGCTTTATGTCCTTAAAACAGGAAAATGGACATTTATTTTCTTAACAACGTACCATCTATTCTTGCTTATAAGTCGAGTCCAACTGCAAACAACACTGATCCTGATTTTTGTTGCACAACGTGCTGGCAAGTCAGTGTCTACATTGTTCATTTTATTGATTACTCCCAAACAACTGCACAGACCCAGATCTAACAGTGCATTATGCGAAAACAGATCTGGGTCTGCAATTGGATTCAAATCTTGAGCGAGTATATATGTTATGGTTGGCTCAATGACAGTATGCACATAAGAATTAAATTAGTGATAATTATGTGTTGCAAATGCTTTTTTTTCCATCAATGGATAACATAAATCAAACATTTTCTTCAGGTCCACAAGTCTGTAAACATTTGGTCAACTACTGATATAATTCAACATCATTATCTAGATCAACTGTGAACCTAAGATTAAATATACAACTGTACAAGGAAATTTACCAACTAAAGCAAAACAAATCAAATTATTATATTAGAATGCCATTAAAGTGGATGGTGTGAACCATTTACATAGACAAGGACACCAGCTCCAGTTAGGTAACTTTCAGAAATGGCCTAAAGGACATGATATTTGTGACAGAATGATTTATGCAATAGTCTATTTTATAAAAAGGTAAAATACTTATCATCTTGAAATAATGAAAGCATTCAGAAATCTGATTTTGAAAAGTGAAAAAAATTATTGTATCCTTGATGAGAACTGCTTTGATGCCAGTAGAGCAACTGTAATATAGTTTTTCATTGCATATTCTATATATCCCTCCAAACAGTAGCCCAGGGGTCATAATGCAAAATCCATTAAATATATGATGCGTCTTCCTGCTAGAATACAATGTTTGGTCAAAAAAATATTTTCAAACGTCACTGTAACTGAAATTTGTGTACATCTAACCGCTGAACCCCTTCCATGGATAACAGGAGTGGACACGAAGGACAACACTCTTCTTGCAGATGGTTACTCCTACTGCCAACAAAACTGCAAAGTTTCATAAATTTCTAACCACCAATTTAGGAGATGTAGTAATGGACATATGGATGAAAAGAAAGAATGTAACATAATTTCCAATACTAAAGCATGTAGGTAATAAAGGTGCTGAAGAGCATACAAATGGGACAAGGCAATGACAGCCTGCCTAATAAAACTTCCATCTGTAGCACCACCAATTAGCATAAATTCATTTACATAAACTAATGTCTTCCTTATCTTAATTATAAATGCTCATTATAAAGCAACTGTTTATGCATTTGAGATTGTATCACTGTCTGTACAACAGTTGTATCTATAATTAATATTGAACATAGATGTATGCTCCACTACAATTACTAGATTTTCCTTCCGGATATGTATGACATTTCTATTACGCAAAATCTTTATGCTTGATTTAAGGTTTAATTGGTACCGTACCTCCAGCTTGAATGCAGCTAACTGTGCCTGGTTATCAGTGTCTGGGTCCATGTGTAACATTTTGATGGCTACATCCCCATGCCACTGACCCCTAAAGCAAAATTAAAGTATTAACATACTAGAACCTCTTAATGTTTCCATGATATGTTAATTAGATTCAAGGGAAAGTTAATAACCCCATATTATAAAGGCTTCTATTATATAACTTTCAACCCTGGGTTCTAGACATCAACATCTACATTTCACAGAAATAAGCACAGTGGATAATGATAGTGATATTACTGAAAAAGCATTTGTTTTTTGGTAAGCATTTCTTTTCATGCATATCCATTTTTGTGGTTACCATGTATACTCGCTTAGAAGTCAGATCCAACTACAATCAAAATAGACCCTTATTTGTTGTCACATAATGTACCAGGAGAACATGGTCTACTTTGTTTCGTTCTACTGATCACTTCTAATCAGTTACACAGACCCATATCTGGCTGTGCAGTAAGATGTGAGACCTTCGCCTTTGCAGTATGCAATTGGATCCGAATTATATGCACGTATATATGGTAGGAAAAAAATTATACTTTTGTCAATACTTAATTTTAAAAGACTGGGAATGGTCCCATCTTCTCAGATTAATTATTGCTCATCATGCCTTAAAATTCATGGTTTGTAACAACCACAAAAGTATTAGAAGTTGGTACCAATAAAATAAAAGTGAATTCAAGGGATGTTACAAAATAAACATTAAGAATGTTTGATAAGTAATTTATATTGTAAGCAATAATTATGTCAAAGGTATTGATTATCTTCTAAGGTTTTCAGCATTTGAGTCTTCATGCAAAACTGATCCTGTTTTAAGAAAGGAATCTCCAAATGCATGACAAAGGTATGAAATCCTACTACATTTAAGCTTTCCTCACTGGAGCATAAAATTCTTATCACAATGCAACTGATAAATTCTTTATTGATTTAATGATGACTTACTTGTAAACAGCACCAAACCTCCCTGTTCCTATGGGATCCCCAATCTGCAACTGCTCATAGGGAATATCCCACTCTTTTAATGTAACAGATAACTGGAAAGATAAAAACAAGATGCAGATGGACAAGTGCACTCAGCACAGTCAAGACAAATGAGCAGTTTCATTTGATCTGAGTTTTAGAAATCTGTTGTTATTGAAAAATGGAATGCTATTATAACATTGAGCAAGGGTCCCTGAAAGGGACTGGCACTCTTCTGGCCAAAAAGAACTTGCCTGAATTTTTATCAAGTCCATTTCTTCCTTCCATTCATTATTTTTAATTGTGGAATATTAAACTACCTGAGATATTCTTTAGAAACTTCAGCATACCAAGATTGGTGACAAAAATAATTTCTTACATGTTTCAGTTTACATATTCACAACTGCAGAAAGTCTTTGTCATGGTTTTTTACCTTAAACTGATATGAATTGAAGATCAGTGAACTTGTTCCAAGATACAGCAAGCAGTATGCAAAATCTGGTTCAATAAATAATTAACATTTTTTGGAGAAACTTCAACCCCTGTGTCTTCACAACTTATTGAACATTAACTCAAGCTCATCCAAAGAGACAAAAATCTGCCTTCCTTACTTAGATTGATCTAACTGCAAGCTCAATTCAATGACTTAAAATGTAGTCAAAGTATCATATGGTTTGAACTTGTCATTTAAGTTTCTAAAAGTTTCTAATAATGGGATCATTATTTCATTTGATACCAGTCCTTAAAAACTGGACCAAAAAGTATTTTTCATACATGAATACACTCTGATAATTGATTCTGACATTTTCATCTGCAATCTGATTCAAAACCGAGATTAATATATAACAAGTATACCTGATAGGCACAAATAATAGTTAATTTACTCCTGAACTTTTGATACATCCATTAAATTACATCAAAAGCGGTGTTTTATCCAAAGGTCAACAGAATGTGAATTTTTTTTTATAGATGCCTGTCAGTTATCTCCATTATGATCTAGAGACCTTTCTTTCAGGTTGTCTGCACATAGTTTGAAACTGTTAAAATCTGATTTGACAATTTTCAAATTTTCTGAAGTAAAAAGATGTAAATGTTCAATATACTTACACTATTTACTCTTTTAAAACTGTGACCCAGGGGATCATCTTGACTATCTACAGAATCTACTCTGCCCAGCAGAGTTTGTTCAGAATTATTACTCTGCAATGAAATATCACTATTAGCAGTAGTATATATATATTGCCAACAAATCTGCACACAGGTCAAAATGTTAAGATCAATAAGTGAATAGTTGAGAAGACCTAAACTTTTGCCAAAGGTTA
>JAECUM010003218.1:0-16927 GCA_016617855.1 Megalonaias nervosa | reverse complement strand
TTGCTATAATTAACAGACATATATTGCGTCATTCAACTGATTCTCTCTCTGGAGTTGTATCTATATTGTTAAGAAAAGATGTTGAAGGAACATTTATACTGAGAATATATGATCAAACAATAAACTCAGCAGTGCCTTATTGGTGGCATATGGAATTTGTGGCTGAAACACCACAATTAATCACTTAATATAACAATAATGGATCAACCTCAGTCTCGCATTGACGTTCAACTTTACAGATGCAATCAAGTATGTGAACGTCTGACTAAACTAAATAATTTTATCGACTATTATAACACGAAAATAAAAAAATACAAAAGACGTATAGTTATTATCGATTTAGTTGTTTACTCGGTTTCTGCTGTTATTACTGGAACAGGATTATTATTATCAACATTGACAATGACAGCACCTACTATTATAACCATTATTGTTTCAGCATCAACGACTATTGCTGGAGTTCTCGGTATTATAACCAAAAAGATACATACTTGTACAAATGATAAATTGCACGATTATATGATTAAATTACACACAGTGGCAGAGGCATGTTCTAAATTATCTTTGTATATTTCTTCGTGTGTCAGTGATGGTGAAATATCTGATACTGAATTCGCGATGATGATGAAAAATTATGATGATGCTTTTAAGGTGATCGCAAATGATTTTAACGAATTAAATAACAACAATAATAATAATGACAGACAGGGAATTACTTCAGCAGATCGTCACTAATACAACTCCGTCAAAAACTACTATGATATCGTTAAGTTTGACCAATCCTGAGTTTAGTGTCAATTTTCCAACCCGCAATTCCTGCAAAAGAAATAGCATTAGCACAATTGCGAGTTTATTATAGTTGGCCCAATATTAGATCAAAACCATTTGGTGGACTACAGCCAAATAATTCATTAATATTTGCTAATAAGAATAAACCTGATGGAACTCCTGATTGGCAAGTAGTTTCTATTCCAACGGGCAGTTATCAAATAGAACAGATTAATGATGAGTTCCAACGCAGAATTAAATCTATTACAGGAAGAGAATCAAAAATAGCAATTACTGTCTACGAACCAACACTATCTGCGGTTGTTGAAATAAATTCCCCTGATTACTCCGTAGATATTTATCAAAGTTCGATTAGATCAGTATTAGGTTGGCCTGAATATCCACCAGTTTATCAAGTACCACCAGAACCACAGAGATCTGATTTTGTCATAGATGTTAAAAAATTTATAAAACCTCCAGAATATCGAACAGAAAAAAATGCTTACCCATGGCGACGATATTTTGGTGATGGAATTATACATTATATAGATAAAACAGAAACCCATTTTACAAAAATAGTTGATGGTAAAAAAGGTAAAATAATAGTACTTGATGTTGATGAAATAAATTCATATGCTAGTACAATTAAGTCTGAACACGGACGTATACTTGATTATCTAAGAAATTTATTTTCCAGCATTAGCACTTCCTACAACGATGACTTAAAAAATCAAATAATTGAAGCAATACAACATTTGAATCAAGTTGCTTCAGACCTAAATTTCATGAATGATATTATTGTTAACAGAGAAAAAAAATTAGTGAACATAGCAGCAGATAAACGATATAAAGAGTTATATATAGTTAATGAAGACGGTCCACCTCGAGGTGTTAGACTAAATCTTCTGTTCACAACAATATTTCTAAAACATTTCGGAATTACGCGAGAACAACTATCAACATTTATAATTCCTGAATTTAACTCTGAAGAGCTAAAGAAATCAGTTAATGATCTTATTGATGAACAATTTAAAAGAATATGTGATTCATGGAAAAAATTAATACCTACACCAACCATTCTTAAATATAATAATGATCCACACGGTGGAGGTCGTCATATCTCACCTGGTATTGTTAATATAACAACAACAATTGCAGTCAATCTGGTATGTGACGTAATTGATGACAGTTATCAAGTAGATCTTTCAAAATCTAATCACCGCAGTGGCACTGCGGAACAGGGGTATATACTATATTCATTTAGCCCTAAAGACCCCCCCGGTTGGTTAATTGTGTCTGAACCAATTAACCCGTGTACCTGAGAGTTCATAATCCATTTCTGACAAGAATAAATTTCAAACTCACTGACCAGGCAGGAAACATTTTGGATCTAAGACAAGAATCTCTTAATATTAATTTGTATATACGCTCGTAGAACGTCTGATTAAATATTTCCTAATATAATAAGGGAAAAAATAATCTGATTCTGAAATAATATATTTTTTTTAATCTGATGGGTAAATATATACTCTGTTTGATGTTTTTGGACAGATTTTCTTATTTCGTCGGGTATAATTACCCGACTAAATCATGAAATTTACCAGAAATTGAAATCTGCCGGGTATAATTACCCGACTGATTAACAAAATCTGTGGAAAATCTAACAGATTTTCTGAAAACTGTCAGAAAATAGTATTATTATTATTATTATTTGTAGATTTTGTTAATTTTATCTATAACATTTGTAAATGAGGCCTGACAAAATCATGAAATCTGTGGAAAATCCGTTAGATTTTCAGAAATTATTATTAATATTATTATTTGTAGAAATCTGAAATCTGTTAGAAATTATTATTTTATTATTTTTTCTGTGGAAAATCTATTAGATTTTCTGAAATCTGCTAGATTTCTGAAATCTGTCAGAAATTATTATTAATATTATTATTTGTAGAAATCTGAAATCTGTTAGATTTTCTGAAAACTGTCAGAAATTATTATTAATATTATTATTTGTAGAAATCTGAAATCTGTTAGAAATTATTATTTTATTATTTTTTCTGTGGAAAATCTATTAGATTTTCTGAAATCTGCTAGATTTCTGAAATCTGTCAGAAATTATTATTAATATTATTATTTTGTAGAAATCTGAAATCTGTTAGATTTTCTGAAAATTGTCAGAAATTATTATTAATATTATTATTTGTAGAAATATGAAATCTGTTAGAAATTATTATTTTATTATTTTTTCTGTGGAAAATATATTAGATTTTCTGAAATCTGCTAGATTTCTGAAATCTGACAGAAAATTAAAATTTATTGGGTATAATTGTCCGACTGAATCATGAAATTCATCAAAAAACTGTCAGAAATTATTAATATTATTATTATTTTATTATTTTTCTGTGAAAAATCTATTAGATTTTCTGAAATCTACCATCTGAAATCTGAAATCTGTTATAAATTATTATTAATATTATTATTTTCTGTAGAAAATCTGCTAGATTTCTGAAATCTGTTATAAATTATTATTAATATTATTATTTTCTGTAGAAAATCTGCTAGATTTCTGAAATCTGTTATAAATTATTATTAATATTATTATTTTCTGTAGAAAATCTGTTAGATTTCTGAAATCTGACAGAAAATTAAAATTTATTGGGTATAATTACCCGACTAAATCATGAAATTTACCAGAAATTGAAATCCGCCGGGTATAATTACCCGACTAAATCATGAAATTTACCAGAAATTGAAATCCGCCGGGTATAATAGGTACTCTGATTCATGAAAAATTACAGATTTCCTTATCTGATGGGCAGTTTACTAATCAAAATCATTAAAATCTGATTTCTATGATTAAAGCAATTGTATATATAATAAAGCGAGATAACTCGGCTATCTCTCTCTGCGGAGTAAATTAAACGATTATTTCCCTTACTACTACGTTCGATTTACAGACAATAAATACTTCTTGTTTTTCGTTAATTATTTAGTGAATTATTTCTTTTTCCGTAGGTGATTAACTGTTAGTAAAGCATCAATTTGTAACAGAGGAGGAATATTGATGCATCTTTTAACTCTGATAATCTTAAATTCATGTCGGTTTATACGAGTGCGTAAAGTTATTTTTAGCTATAACATGTATTTGACCTTAACGAACGATAACTCTTACAAAAAAATATAATGTGTGATTATTTTATATAGTATATATAAATAATGTTTGTAAATTAAGTAAATATACGCTACAGTTGTACAATAATTGTGATTTTATTCAGTATATTGGTCGTACGTAATTTGTCTGCTTATTCAGTGTTGGGTTAACTACATAATAATTTTAAAACGTCTATATGTATGAATCGGAAAATGGCTCAGTGGTATAGTTGTTGCAACTATGATACTGACGACCGTGGTTCGATTAATTTGGCTGACGAGTGCTGACAGTATTCGGAACGATGCTATTTTATTTTAAAGAAATAATTATTATATATGAACCAAGAAAATATAAATAATATTATTTCTGCTATTAAAAAATTAAGGCATAACGGAATAAATATATCTGATAATCTCGATCCTGAAAAAATATTATGCGATTATGAAATATTAAAACAAAGAAAAACTGACAATAAATACACATTACCATCTAATTATAAATTTGTAAAATCAATTTATCAGTCTATGTTAGAATCATTGGCAATGGTAAATGAAAAACAGGTAAAACTATTTGCGCCTCTTGCACGTTCGATCGAAAATATCAGATCCGAACTATCTCGTGAATACGAGAAAAAGAAGATCGTGGATAATCGTGTAATTCAATTAAGAAAAATTATGTTATTTGATTCTGTCAAAAGTGAAAGTGACACCGAGAGCAGCGACGGTGAAGGTAAAATATAGAGTCGAATTATATACAATTTATTTATTAGGAAAACAGAGTTAGATAATATATTCAAATATTATCCGCTGATCGTATTTGAATGAAAATGCAGATTTGTATAATTTATCTGCAACATGTTGTACCGATCGTGAGTGTATGCCAAAATATTTTCCAGCCGCATTAATTGATGGAAAAGTTATTTCCTGTCCTGTTTCTGTATTTATGGATTTAATAGATCTTCTTGCAAACTTTTTACATTTTCCAGTATTTCCGCGTGCAGCATTCTGACTAGGTGTAATAACTTGCAGGTTAGATAACCGATTATTATGGGGATTTCCGTCAATGTGATCAACTACAAATCCATCTTTGATGACCCCAAAATAACATTCGTAGATGAATCTACTTGATAAATAATTTTTATTTCCAGTATTAAATCTAAAATAACCAAATTTATTAATATTACCGACTGGTTTTTTCAATCTACAGTTTCTGATCACACCATCTCGGGATGCTTCATAATTTGTATATACTGGATGTTTCACAAATTCGTATTTATTACGAAATGCTTTTTTTCTTAATTCTCTTATAATATCGTTGTCGATCATTTCATCATAAGTCTGATTTGTCTGAGTCATTTTATATAATAATATTATTTGTCTAAATCATTATTTTGAAATCTGACCAGATAATCTTCTACGGTTTGTATAGGAGATTTACCTGGTGATGTATTATTTTTTTGTCATAATATCGTTTTAATTCTCTATATTTTTTCCGCCACATTTTAGACACAATTGAGTTTTTCCTCTGACTCCAACACCACACTGAATACACGGTATTGGTCCTGTACTTCCATTTTTGAAACTTTGTGCATGATATCCGCAGTATTTGTTCACGCACGGTTTATTACAAAGAGAAGTATATCCAATTCTGAGCCAAACACATTTGTTCTTTGTTTCAATCATTATATATATACTAAAATTTTAATTTAAATACTTGTCTTAATTATATGGAGGAATTATCGGCAATTGAACCTCAGATATCCAGATTTGATCTTGACAGATTATCAGAATATAAATTTAGTATTTTGATGCAAGATCTGGCATTAACGGATGAGGATATAATCGAACGTATTCGTGAAGCAAAAAATGAATTTCGTGACGATGGTGCTGCTCATGTATGGTCAACATTCAGAGTCGGAAATGTTACTAATATAATGAATGACAAACGAGGAAAGGTAATTATTAATCACCTTGATGATCAAAAATATTTTATTTTAATAAAATTTATTGTAAATACAAAAGAAGATATTTGGATTATTCGTGACAAGCGCGATCCAGTACACATACAATCAGGAAATAATATTGTTCTCTTAAATAATAAATCTAAACCCGGAATACTAACAGGTGTTGACAAATTATATTATATACAGAGTTATCCAGCAACTGCAGTTGTATATGGAATATTTCCGCTGAATAATAAACCTGATGTCGGGGATCTAAAACCTATGAAATTGTCAGAATCAAGAATAAACTGTGTAGCTGAACGAGTTACAGAACATTTTACAAACGCGATACGTGGTAATGGTTTAACAGATTTACGACGTAAAAAAATAAATACTTGGGCAGAATCAGTTAAAGATACCGGAGCGTCTATCAAAGATGTCGCTGAACTAGAAAAGAAATTAAGATTTCCAATAACGGTAAAAACGCTGACGGGAGAGATTTTATATAAAACAAAATATGAATCAAGAGGAGCTCCAATAGATATTATTGATCATAATTCGCACGCATGGACCTCAGCAGTAACAATATTTCCACGAGATAGAAAAGTTAAATTTTATGATGGTCATATATTTGATTTTATCAAAAATATCAGTAAAAGTGACCCTGTGTCTGTTTGGTTATTTCAAAGTTCAGAATATGATCATTACGATCAGTTTGTACGGCCTAATGGTGATATTTACCGTATAGAATCTCTTAATGTAGAAATGGAAAATCTTGCGCTGAAATATACTTCAGACGATGTCAAAATTAGACAATTATTAAATAATTGTTTTACAGTTCCATCCGTAGCAGCTCATTTCGCTCAGGAGAAAAATTTATGGAAACCAACACGATCGGAATTTCTTGAGGATATTCATAAAAGTTGCGTAGAATATGGACACGGAGGATTATGGAATACTAAATACAACTATAGTGACGTTATATCCGTCGATATGGTGGCATGTTATCCTGGAAGTTTTCTTGGATACGGAGAATGTTCTAAATACTTTAAGAGATTCGGACATCCATCACACGAAATGACCAGGGTTGCAATAAACGGACATTTACCAGATTTTGATTTAACCGGATTTGCTCATGTAGAATCATTCGAATTTGCAGAAAATCTCCATCCGATTACTTATACTTGGTTTGGAAGACATTTTTCAGAGCGATGTTGGGTTCCAATAGTACTATTGCGATATATGCTTGATGTTGGAATTTTAATATCTTTACAGGTGAGTGAGGCCATTATATCATATAGTCTACAGAAACAAATTTGGTTACCAGAACCAAATAGATTTAATATTGATGATGTCAGGAAAGAATTCCCTAATCTTAATGAAGATGATATTATTAAAATTACTAATAATATACGTAAATGCAGAGACGAGCATGATGAAAAACTTGCAAAAGATCTTGGTAGAAAGATAATTGGTAAATTTACTCAAGGAGGAGCCTATGATCATAAAAGACACTGTACAAGATTAATTATGGACGATGCTGAACTCGATTTTATAATTGCTGATACAACAGAAAAAAACATATTTATAAATCGGAGTAATGCTTATTTGTCAGACGGAACCAAACTAGGTACAATTGTGAGTTATCTTGATGGTGACTCACCACAATTTACTCATTTAAGATCATCTATGTTGGCATATGTTTCTATAAATCTACTGTCTATGATAAATAAATTTCCTCGTGATGCTGTCAGAGTCGCCACGGATTCGTTCTACATAAATAAAAAATATACGGATTTATTAAAACCACTACTTGGTAATGGTGAATGGGGATCATGGAGAATAAAACAAGAACATATACTTAGTTATTCTGAATCTGCCGAAGTTGAAATTAAGGAAATGTATCACAAAAATAATAAACTATCAAAATCATCAGCACCATCTGTATATGATCCTGTGGCTAGATATAAAACTGTTTATCTTATTGGGTGTGGAGGGTCAGGTAAAACAACTCGTGTGATTAAATTATTCATGAATAATAATTCAGATATAATTGTTTTGACTCCGACACATAAATTAGCCAGAGAAATAAAAGAACGAGGAGTAAAATCGTGTACTTATCATAGTTTCTTTAGATGGTGTGGAGACACATGGACTCCCGAACGAATGGGTGAAAAATATATACCTAAATATATTATATGGGACGAGATATGCACGGTCTCGTTAGAAATATTAAAAACATTTCTTGAATGGTTATTGACGAAAAATACTGCTATAATAATGTGTGGTGATCATGGTCAACCACCACCCTTTATTGGACAATCTCCACATGAATGGTTGAAGAATAATGTAGATTATTATGAAGACATAAATGATGATCATAGAGCTATTGATGAACCGCTGAAGGAGTTTAAAAGATTAATCAGACTACAACCAGACAGAGTACAATGTGAAATAATGCGCGGAGTAATTCCAGAGACTTCTATGAGTGATTTTCTAAATTTATGGAATCCCGCTGATTTAATAGTTGCAAGTAGAAAGATACTTCGTGATGAACTACAGGAGAAATTATTTCTGTTACATAAAGAAAAGTTTTCAGATCTACCTGTACCTTTGTGTTATCGCCCAGCAGATGCTCGACGACAGAATATTGATGTTGAAATTCCTGGTGGAGATACTGAAAGTGTCCGAGTACAGAATCTTGTCTTGAATGATATTGTTTTAGTCGATATTAATGTCGTTGAGAATGCGCTGAATATGAATAAATCACCGTGGACATTAGGATATGCGATAACTATTCACTCATCACAGGGGTTAACTATTTCTGATACAAATATCTGGGTTATAGATGATCGGATCGAATGGTCGAATTTAGTTTATCTCGCAGTTTCTAGAGTCAGAAGAATATCTCAACTACATAGGGTTATTATTAATTTTACAGAAAATAATGATCAGACTGTTAATAATGACGTAATAAGAAAAAAAACTATCTGGTTATAAGCAGTGTGACAAAAAAAAATAATCGTGATTTTGATATTGATGTTGAATTTATTATAAAACTAAAACAACTACAGAATAATAATTGTGCAAGTTGTAACTGTAATATGTTGTGGCAATATTCGAATAATAATCCAAGACAATTTACCGTAGACAGAATTAATAGTGATCTTGGTCATACACGTGATAATGTGATGCTGACCTGTCTCGAGTGTAATCGACGTCGGGGCGCTGCACGCCCTGGTTCTGGTTATGTAATTGTATGTGGTGGTAATTGTGTGTCTTCAGGGATTACCTGTAATTGTTCACGTACAAATCCACGTTGAGGGGCTGTAGAATCTAATCTGTAGATTGGAGGTCTACCAGTGGATCTAACTACACAAGAAATTGTATGTGTAGTCACGCTCCAGATAGGATCAGTTGCTCTTTTTTTTACCACCTTCAAGTTCACCAGGTTCGTATAAATATCTTACAGTTGCATTACCTAATACTGGTTGAGATTGATGTCTGTAATTACTACGGGGTATATATTTTTTTGTGATCGCAATAGAAGGTTTCATGGAAGTTGAACGAGTAATTTCATTATTTAATGCAGATATCACACTTGGTAACCTCGCAACCCATTCACGAGATCTCTCACCGGATTTAAAGTCGGGAGATATTTCTTTTGCATATTGGTATCCAAATAACCGCTCGGCAAGTGTTCGATTAAATCGTTCAACAATTGCCTGATCACGATGAATTTCAGTATGTCCTCGTCTGATTTTAACGTTATGTTTCTTCATCAACGATAATACTGTACCAAGAAATTCTTTGCCCGGATCAACCTGTAATAACTGTGGCCATCGCAAAGGTCCTCGCTGATAAATTCGTTCAAACGCAGATGCAACTTCAAACGCTGTCTTTGTTGATAATGGTTCAGCTTCTTTATATCTACTTGCAACGTCAACGACAGTTAATGCGTATTTATATGTGCGTGATTGACGTTTACCAATTTTAATGGTATCGTGTGGTAAAAATAAAATATCTGCTTGATGAACCTCATTAGGGACGCTGACATCAAAATGTGCATATTGAATATTTTTAGGTGGTGGTAGATAAATTTGCCATATTGCCTGTCGTGCTAACCACGCTGCAGCAACAGAACGTGAGACTTTTGCTGCTTCAGATAATTTAGTAATCGCTGATCTACCTCTCCAATATCCTCTTGGGCTATAATAAATGGATTCCATTATAATATTTATATAATTAATTACCAGCCCCTAACATTATTGTACTTTTCATGGCAGATTTTACTAGAAAACTAGCTAATTTATCTCTAACAGATTTATTTGGTATAGAATTTAATGCATGAATCAATTTTACATCTGCGAGATGCCTTTGTTGTAAATCTTTGCTTTTATACGCAACATCATGAACATGACACGCTTTATCAATCTTATTTACTGGATGCTCTCCTGGTCTTGGTTGATCTTGATCATCAAGTCGGATATCAAGTCGGGTTCCAGGACCACAATAATTATATCCTGGTAAGTGTTTTTCCCCCGGATATTTAGCCCACGGAGTTCCAGGTAATTTTCCTAATAAAGCGGCTATATCTCCACCTGTCTTTGTTTTAACAAATTTGTATTTCTTGGTACCACATTTTACACATTTACCCGTCAGAGCACGTCGTTTATTTTTTGTTATTATTGTTGTCAGTCCAGTAGTGGGTGTAGATAATCTACATCGAACACAATATAGACTCATGTTATTAATAATATGGATACAATAATTGATTTTTCGGCGACACGAAAACAGGAACCAGTAAAGCACCATCCAGCATTACCAAATTCGATAAGGATGATTATAATAGGTCCGTCTGGATCAGGTAAAACACAATTATTATTAAATTTAATAATGAGATGGCTTAGATGGAGCAAATTATATCTAATAGCGCCGTCTGTAGATGATCAGCACTGTTACGAAGTACTTAAGGATTTTAACGAGAAAGCGAAATCAGTTAATAAAGACGGAGACGATATTATTGATTTTATCAACAATATTGATGAAGCCCCGTCTGTAGATGACTTAGATGGATTCATTAATAATCTCGTAGTATACGATGATGTAATGCTGGACAAACAATCTAATCCAGCTAGAATATTTTCTCGAGGTCATCACAAAAATACTGACGTGATTTATGTTACACAACGATATACACAGATACCTAAAGTGATCAGAGATAACTGCAATATTATGGTTGTGTTTAATGGAGTAGATAATTATACTCTACAGAATATTTATTATACTTGGTGTTCAGGGGATATGGATATGATTAAATTTAAAAACTTCTTTTCAAAAGCACAAGCTGTTCCGTTTGGATTTATTACAATAAATCTACATGACCCAAGATCTAGATATCGTGTAGGTCTAGATAAAATCTTTGGTTAATTTACAGCAGCAGGAAGGGTGAATGACAAAAATTAAGTGACCTACCGAGTAAACTAAATGCACTATAACACAAAAAACAAAAATGTCAAAAATAAATTAACAAAAATGAGCTAACTAAAATGATTTATTATCCGTTTTTTCAAACTATACGGTAATAATATTGTTAGGAGGGTTCGGTTTATCATTATTGACCTTATTTTTCAGCCCCTGTTGGAACCTTTATTTTTGTAAAATAAGGTCTCGTACAAAGTTGTCTGTTCACCCTTCCTGCTGCTTACATACATACATACCTACATACCTACATACATACATACATACATACATACATACATACATCCATCCATCCATCCATACATACATACATACACACATACATACATACATATATACATATATACATACACACATACATATATACATACATACATACATATATACATACATACATACATATATACATACATACATATATACATACATACATACATACATACATACATACATACATACATACATACATATATACATACATACATACATATATACATCCATACATACATACATATATACATACATACATACATATATACATACATACATATATACATACATATATACATACATACATATATACATACATACATACATACGTAGATATATACATACATATATACATACATAAATACATACATACATACATACATACATACATACATACATACATACATACCTACATACATACATACCTACATACATACATACATACCTGCATACATACATACATACATACCTACATACATACATACATACTTACATACATCCATACATACATACATACATCCATACATACATACCTACATACATACATACATACATATATACATACATACATACATACATACATACATATATACATACATACATACATATATACATACATACATATATACATGCATACATACATACATATATACATACATACATACATACATACATACATGCATACATACATACATACATACATATATACATTCATACATACATACATACATACATACATACATACATATATACATACATACATACATACATACATATATACATACATACATAGATACGTACATAAATACATACATATATACATGCATACATACATACATATATACATACATACATACATACATACATACATGCATACATACATACATACATATATACATTCATACATACATACATACATACATACATACATACATACATATATACATACATACATACATATATACATACATACATAGATACGTACATATATACATACATTTATACATACATACATACATACATACATACATACATACATACATGCATACATACATTCCTACATACATACATACATACATACATACATACATACATACATACATACATACCTACATACATACATGCATACCTACATACATACATACCTACATACATGCATACGTACCTGCATACATACATACATACATACCTACATACATACATACATATATACATACATACATACATATATACATACATACATACATACATACATACATACATACATACATACATACATACATACATATATACATACATACATACATACATACATACATACATACATACATACATACATACATACATACATATATACATACAT
Organism: Megalonaias nervosa; assembly: GCA_016617855.1. Lineage (NCBI taxonomy): Eukaryota > Metazoa > Mollusca > Bivalvia > Unionida > Unionidae > Megalonaias > Megalonaias nervosa. Next base: position 3,952 of record JAECUM010003218.1, on the reverse strand, counting down.
GCATACATACATACATACAACTGAACTTGAAAACGGTATCTGACATTATGCTTGTTCAGCATATTTAGGGAAACGAACTCGTTTCATTCCAATCATAAAAATATTCACAAGTGTTCCAAGTGAGAGCCAATGTGATAATCCTTCTATATCGTTCCAGTCAAATGTAATAATTCGAATTATTTTTTTTTTCCTTCCCTCTCTTAATCTCCGTTACTTATATTTTTCTCTTGCTTTGAGCTCTCTAACTCATGTGTTTAGACATTGTGTTTCTCGGCTTTTGTAGATATATACTACAGATTTAATGTGTTGCGAATCCATTAATGTCAAGCTATGTTCCTATCTTTATAATGTAATAATGAAAAATAACTGAATGAAATCTCTTTTGAAGAGGAAATAAAGAAAGTCGGTCAGTCAGTCAGTCAGTCATACATACATACATATATACAAGCATCCATGCACGCATGCATGCATCTATACATACATACATGTTCACAATTTACTTTTGCAGATATGACACTAAGTTGCAGCCTATCTAAATTAAATAACAATCGATAAAATGGACATCAAACCATTCTTCAAAACTATTAACAACGCGTTCATGATATTAATTATATAATTCTATGAATATAAAGACATTCACGCGATGCAAATTATATCTATCTATCTATCTATCTATCTATCTATCTATCTATCTATCTATCTATCTATCTATCTATCTATCTACATATGTCAAGGGGCTCAACACTCAATCCGCAAATTGTATAACGTATTCGGGTTTCCTCTACTGTGGGCTATTATATAATTGTAACCTTATTGGGGGTGCATGTGCGCATGTAATTAATGTATTCCTCCACTGAAAACGTTTCTTTTGTCAGTAGATGTTCCACTTAGCATGTCTTTGGTACAAACAAACCATTTCAGTCTAATAGTAGCACTTGCAAATCACAATCAGGAACAACTTTTTAAATATCAAATTTCTTATGAGACTGCTCATAAATCCTTATCTCTTCCTACGAGTACCGGAAGTTTAGTGAACTTGATTACATCTTGTCTAGATAATTGTGACTCTTACATCAATGATGTCATCGACTGCAATGACACCTGGTGAGGTTATTTAGATACAATCCGGAATTTTGTTTAGACTCATTGATGCAGTTCGTACAGTCCATTTATCCAAAAGTGAAGTTGGTCGTCCTTCTGTTACATTTCTTGCACATATTGCGGGCCATGGAAACGATAAACCTATAGCGCCTTTTGATAAGTTAAATACCATACTTAAGCGTACACCAGTTCTTTCAGTAACATATTTCAATCATTCAAAGAGTCTGTTGATGCAGATGATGTTGCGGTTGGTGGAGTGAAGACGAAAATAGTGTTGATCATCCTTGTCCTATTTTGCTAAAGGAAAATTAAATAACCAACAGATAAAGTATTCCAGAATCGAGGGTTAATGTTTGCCTTTGATATGAGCAAGTCAACACTATGATGTATATATTAGTTCAGCCTCTTCTGCGAGCATTATATTTAGTGATCTCAACCATCTTATTTTCATTGACTATATGGAAAACAAACATCACAGATTATTAAGGTCGAGTTTGATGTTGGAGAAAAACAATATTGATATCAGGCACTTTAAGGGAAAATATAATCCACAGGATTTGCAGATGCACTTTCAAGTCTATAAAATTATTATATTGCTTCATTTACGAGGGGTTTGAACATTTTCATCATAATCAATGGAAATAAACATATTTATATGTCTCTTTGTCTAGGATATTATTATTGCCCCATACAAATACTTAGTCTATGTGACGTATACCACATACGTTATTATATTATTAGTAACAGATTTAATCCTCATAAAAACATTAAATATTCTAGAAAGGAAAATTCAATTATCTTAAACAAATATCTTAAGGTCTGGGTCAAAGTTATTGGAACACAAACCCCACATAAAATATCTAGCCTAACTGATGTTCACCGCATCTTCATTACAATTTTAGCAACATATTTTATAAGTCGAGAAGCCAGAATGTTCTAGAATGGAAAATTGCATTACCTCAGGATATTTCCACCAAAAGCTAATTGGGTCAGGTATGTTTTTCTTTAATCGCGTTTACTTGAGACATTCCTGCATTTAACAACATTAACACAATCATATACATATATATTGTTGTGTTCAGAATTTTGATTTTTAGGTGGAATTATATATTCATAATATTATTCACTTGAAACACAATGTGCTCTTTAATAATATTCTTGGACAGAATCATTTGTTACGTGTCTAGACTCGTACAAAAGTAACAAAGGAAAGAGTGAAGCCAACAGGCTTTGTAAAATTTAACAAATAATTCATTTCACTAGAAAAACAAGGTAAACATATGAAAAAGGACTTACGGTTTATGAATCTAATCCAAAATTAATCTTGGAATTAATGAATATAAGATCTGACAGTAAAAAGTCCTAAGTGAATCACAGTTCGAATCCCGATGAAGTTCCAAGATGGAAGGCGATGACGTCTTCTATAACCTGTTTGGTATTGACGTGTCAACAGTTCTTTGTTGAATCACCAAGAATAATAATCCGGCTTTAGAATCCCGAATAATTTCCAATAAGTATCTTTATCCAAGAATTTGAATGAGCACAAGTGTTTTTCAGGGAAAATAAATTATTAATTCCGAAAAAATAGAAAAAAAAATTTAAATCAAACTGGCAACAACAAAAATACCTTTCAACTACGAAGGTATTGATTACGACTGATAAGATGAGTTAAAACACCTACCGATATGGACTTCAGACCCTCGTGATGGTTCACGTGATTATTAGCTACAAGTCTATTGTTACGTAGGCCAGATGTGACCTTGACTGAAATCAGCGATTCCTTCGCTGAGAATGAATTTTTAAAAAAAGTTGTATACCAGAAAGTGAATCTAGGTCACCGATCGATTCAATGTAAACAAGCTACTGCGTGTTTATCAGGCTAAAAAGAACTGAACTGAATGTTCTGGAAAAATGTCAAATCCAGTGAATAAAGTTATCATTACAATAACATGCAATGGAATAAAATACAAAATAAGAAAATTTAAAACTAACAAACAAGTAATTAAATTACATATACGTAATACATGAACTTGGAATTATAGTAAGTTCAGTCAAAGATATGTTGCGTTCTATTATTGTGATGCATCAGAAGAATAGTGGCACTCTTTCCTATCACAAACCACTACACCCACGTCAACACATTCAATCTGGATCCTATTTTGAATATAGCTTTTATATTTACCTACACGAATCTCAAGGCATGAAAAATGACATAAATACACAGCACGTACAATTCGTTTTAAATTATTGTCCATGTTCACGTGGACAACAATGAGAAAGTAAATTGAACGAATCAAATAGAAAGGTAGACATAAAAATTACTTGCATTTATCGTGTCATGTAAATTCCAGATTGAGAAAATAGAAATTTGAACCAGGGCGAGTAATACAAAATCCACTACCCTTCTGAACTAGCACAAATATAATTGAAAAACTCCTAGTAGAGTAGTCAGCATTTAGTATGACATATTTTAGCAATATTTGGGCACCTAAGAAATTAATCGAGTATGACGTAATCAGGCAAATCTTGAATATGTTACAGAATATAAAGAAATTGAACAATTCCTGGTAATAAAAGTCCATTTCATTGAACGTCATGTTAGTTTTCCTTTAAGCAATTTAAATACAAAAAATTCCTTTGGACACGGAGTGTATTTCCCTTATCTCACAATAGGTTTGTTTAAAATCCATAGCTATAGGGGAATACTCTCACTTCATCCCGTTCATTTAAAAATGTTCTTAAGAAATGTGCTACAATATGATATAGATAAAGTCAACATCAATAACTTAAAGAAAGAACCTTCTAGGTTTCAGAACAAAACATTGAAGAAATTGAAAATAATGATTGTATA
>JAECUM010003217.1:0-146414 GCA_016617855.1 Megalonaias nervosa | reverse complement strand
TTGTTGTTGTTGTTGTGGGGCTTAACGCCATTTTTCAGCACACGATAGGCTATACATGGCGGCCAGTATTAATGGTGGAGGAAGAAACCGGGAAATCCCCCGAAAGAACCACCGACCCACGAGAAGCTACTGGCAAGCTTTCTCACATATCCACATTCGCCGAATCCTAGACTCGAACCCACGCAGACAGAGGTGAGATGGCAGTGATCCGTAACGGAAAGCGCTTTAGACCACTAGGCCACTCGGAGCCCCCACTTGGTCATGAGTTGATCTGTGAAATGGTAGAAACTAGTGGAGCTTGTATTACATTTGGGCAGATTTTATAAATTTATTCATGTACATACTTGAGCAGACTTACTTGGACTTGAATACATTTCAGTATTAAGGTCAAATATCTTAAGGTGAATCACCATGAACAAGTTGGTTGACAGTGTTAAAATTAACATAAAAACTAGGTCCACATATGCTTCCAACATATTGTTCCAGTTGTAAATGGAGGGTATAAAAATTATAGGAACATTTTAATGATCCCTGGGGATGGATATTGATCAGGGTTAATCAAATTCATGTCCAAAAATTGATGATGCACATATTAAACAGACATTTAGAAAACAAGGGGGAAAACGGCATCATTATTTATTGATCTAGTTACCATGTGGAGAGTAGAACTCAAGAATATATATAATGGAGCATCAGCTTTCATAGACAGCTAAGTAATAATAGTTTTACATTTCAAGACTTTTATGCTTCTTCTATTAAGGTTTCAGAGGTACATACACTGGTGTCGTTTACAACTTTTAATCAGAGAAATAAGTACATGTATATTGAAATATATTTCAGCTTAATTATGGCCATTACAAAGGTAAATCTGTAACCTGTTTGCAAACTCCTTTCAAATATATGAAAACCCTAACTGGGAAACCCATGGGTTAAAAGTCACTCTGATGTGTACATCCAGCCACCCATACATGTACAGAATTAGTTGTTTTGCATGGCCAATCCATCTGAATGTAAATCACTGATGCAGAAGCCAAGGAGACTGCTGATTATTCATGGGTAACCATTTACTGATGTATATACAGGAACGTGGTTTCAAACCTTGGACCATATAGGTACAAAGTTTTTTGTTTTTTTTTTAAAGTGTATTCATAGATCATAATGTATGTTAACAGTGTTTTATCTTGTTATCCAGATGATTTATACATAATATCATTTTATAGGTATTTCCTGTCTTTAGTGAAAGATTTATACTTAAATGTTTAGCCATAGCATAGCCATGAATCTCTTTCATGCAGTTTCGCAATTTGTGTTATAAAACTCTGAGAGAACTTTGAGGTCATGAATAAGAAGGATCAAGAATGCATACAGCACAGAAGCTTGTCAAATTAAAATATATGACTTTTTTTATGTTTGAGATTTCATGTAACAATATTATTGGACCTTTGTAACCTTTGAAACAAAATTCCATATATAATACATGATAAATAATATTGGTTGTGAATAAAAGTCATATTTAGTGGAATGTGCACAAGAATTTATGTGCTATATATTTATACCGGTCTGTTACCTCCCATGCATTTTCTTCCAAATATGTCTCAGATCACAAGGAATAGCTGTGCCAAACTTGAATCTTCAGGATTATTTTTCAGAACGAGCACAAGAAAATAATTACTGGGTCAAATTACATTCTTAGATTTTAAAAAAAATTGATGCCTGAGAAGAGACAAATGTCCATCATAATTGTACATCCCACTGCGTTGCCTGCATTTTAGTTGACCCTACCATATTTAACCTGTAATTTACCTCTCACAGTCTGTCTGCACAAAATCATGCCATGCCTGAGTAAGATTGGCAGGCATTGATAGTTGACAGCTGTGTGCAAATGTGAATATTAGTTGTAGAATTTCATTATCCCCTCCCCCATATAATTAAAGAATAAATAGCTAATGTGGTCCTTTATTATTTCAGACATACTTTTGTCTCTCATTACAATATATCAATGTCCCAACCCAGTAACTTTCTGTAGAAACACTGGTTCGCCATTGGTTACTGTATCAAACCTAAAAGCTAGAGGTTTAAACCTTTGTATATTAATGTTATTTTCACTTGATCACCTTAATTTTTATTTTCATTTGCTTAACATGAAAACTGAGTGACATATGCTTACAACATACTGTGCCAGGTCTAAAAGAAGAGAATAAAAATGATGGTACCAGTCTAAGGATGTGCCAGGTGTGATGCTGATTTGATGCTGATTTGTACTTCTGTTGCATTCATCAATACAACACATTTTTGTACATAACATGTTGGCCACATGCAAACAAGATCAGTAATGATTTTCATATTTCTATACATAATTTGTTAAAATCTTCTATTCTGAAAAGTTAGGCATATTTAGAGGCCTTTTTGGGAGTGTTTGATGCCAAATTTGAGCTCCATTCCTAATCTCAATAATGTATAGTTTTTTCAATTCTGACAATTCCTTCACAAGAGAAGCTAGGTTGAAGATTAAGATCTCAAATAAAATAGCAAAAGTCTTTGTTCCCTTGAATTTTTAATGTAGCCTGCTTTATGACAGTACTTACTGACTCCTTATTGGCCCAAAACTTCTCACTAATACACAGCCTTCATTTTTCATTTATTCCAAAAGTCATAATTTAGCTTGTTTACATATAAATTTTGTGATTTACCCAATTTTAGACAAAGTAGGAAATCCCAGGAAGTCTTATAGATATCATAATTTAATTAGATGATCCATTAGTTATTCTAAAGAAATCCTTCACATTTTTGTCACAGGTCATGTATGATGAACAGAAGAAAACAACACAGACAGCACGTTCTGCACTGGTTGGTATTAGAGGGTGCTGCTTTGAAATCCAAATTTATGTTGATATGTAAATTTCAGACTTTGGATTTTTTTTCTGCAGTCGAATACATTAGCCAATCAATTAGGAAATAAACTCTGCTACCTCCAAATTGAATGAAAAATTCATCTTTCCATCTACATATCATATAAACACAACTGGAGAGAAAACCTAGTTTCTCCGCTAACAGTCCTTCCAGTACCTGACAATGGCTCTGTCCTTCCGCCAGCTAGTACACTGGGGGCACCAGACTATGTTTTGGCAGATTTTGGATCAGCTTCTTGCTGTACAACAATTGGTTAGTCCAAGTCATTTCAAAGGGACTACAGCTCCCACCCCTTTCATCATCTTCTTTCATGACACATATTCAGAACAATATGTCAAGAAGAATCACATGAAGGAGATGTTAAAAGAAGAACTTAGAATTATAACTCTCAGAACAGGCAGGGGTGTTGCTATTTCAAAAGCTTAATTTCCCAGGCTTTTACTCCAACTCTTTCTGGTCACAAAAGCAAATGAGGCAAGTTATAGACTGAGCATGCTCAGTCATTTTATTGCTGCTCCAGAGATCAAACTAGAGAGGGCAAGGTTGATATGACTGTCATTACAGTACAGCAATTATGAAGTCAACCTCAATAAGGACAATGTGTATTTTCAAGACTCCTAATTTTATAGTAGAGTTTCTTCAGTTTTCTGCCTTCTCAGTACAGTGAGAACTTGCTTTGTCTTGGCTGTCTATATATGTGCCCCTTGCAGATGGCAATCCTGACATAGTTTTGCCCTATGAAGGGTTGTTCAGATCATGACATCATGATCTTGATTCAAATCAGCCGCTTCCTGCTCCAGTTTCAAGACGAGGAGTGGTTAGCAGCAGGAAGCTTCCAACCATAAGTCAGTCTGTACAAATACCAGTTTGTCAGGTGGGGAGGCTTTCTTGCTGCCCTGTATTGTGACAATAACTGATGAATGGATGGTACAAAAGGCACTTCATATTAGTCACTTGGAATGAAAGCTGTTCTCTGTGCTTTCTGCTCATGGAAAGATTGGATACACATGAAGAGGCTTGATAATGTCAAACAGCTCTGTGGGGGTGAATTATGCAAGGGTTACTGAATCACCAGAACTTTTTGTTATAGTATGGGAGTTCCTTCACAGGTGTGCAAAACTGTATCTCTGTACAAGTCTGGCAGATATGGGCAGACTTAACATCCTGATTGGTTTGTTATGAAGGAGAGGCTATCTGATTCATACGGAGTGGACTCATTGTTTGTCTATATTCATTGAGTTTATGCTCTGTGGGATAACTGGATGGTAAGCCACTTTGCAATAAAGTGGAACTGCAAACTGCACATCCGTCTGTCTCCATTCCTGAGCACAGGGGCCTGGCCATAAATGCCATGTCGATCAACTTGGGGAAATGTGGGCTTATGCCTTCCACCACCAGCAGTTCGGATTTCAAAAGTAGTTCAGAAAGTGAGTGGCCAGACTCGCAGCTAGTTCTGATTGCTTCTCTGTGATAGGACAAGATCTGGGTCATTGATCTACCTGGTTTCGTGGTAGACATTCCAAGTAACAGTATGGTAATTCCCACGTTACTAAGATTGCCAGTGTTGCATAAGCTCCCTCTTCATGCAGCTTTCTCTTCATGCCTGGCTCTTCCCAGAGAGTCTTGCATAAAAAAGAGATGATCACTTCAGTCACGCAGAGGGTCTCAAAAGCTACAAGGCTGTACACTTTAAATGCATATGAGGGAAAGTTGCATGTTTTCATCAGCTCGTGTAGAAACCTGCAGGGGTTGGGTTTCAAAATGACTGTGTTTAGGGTTGCCCTACCTCCTCTTTTTCCAAGACATATCCTCCTTTTTGCTCATTAAAATCTCCAGCCAGCTGACTTTTTTTAAGTATCTAAAAATTTCAAGGATTTTGCACTGCTCATTCTGTATCAAACAAATTTAGATATGTTTATATAGAATGCTGTAGCAGTGATATCATATTTTTTTGTGAAATGTTGTATACTCACTGTTACTTGTATATGCTCATGATGGATTAAATTTGTGATATATATATATATATATATATATATATATATATATATATATATGTATAGATATATACTGTATATAACACAATAATACAATGTGAGTTGGTAAATACTGATACAGATACACCCACTTTCCGAAGCATCCTCTTTTTGAAAGTTAATATATGGTAACCCCAACTGTGTTCATACTTTTCTTGTGTATTCTTCACATTAGGAGCATAGCTAAATCCTATTGAATTGGATGCTTTGCATTTGCATCTCCTCTTATCTAACCAATTCTCCTAATGTTATTGTGATAACATAATGCATTCAATGGAGAATGGAAGTGTTTTAGTAAGATATGGTTTTGCTCAGCTGAAATTGGTAAATATATGGCATGATGATAACCACCTAGTTGGGGCATGGGAGGTAATCTGCAAGAGTTACTTCCTTTAGCTATCTGTTGTAGAACTGTAAAGACAAATTTTTAATCTTTATGGATGGACTGGATTTTGGAGGTAGTAGAGTTTATTTTCTAATGATAACATGGTTGGATAAGTATTCTCTGAGAAATTTGATTCTCTAAATAATTTCCTCTTTATCAATGGACTTATTGCAAGATGGTCTGTGTAGAATTGCAGGTACTTGGTATTTATATGGAGATTGTACAAGTAGATTTATAGTTTGTGGAACTGAAGCAAATAGTAATATGTTTTAAAGAATTTTAAATATTATAATACAGGATTCATTAAAAATTTCAGTACTTAAGCATATATGAAATACTCTGTGCAGTGATGTGTTAATATGATACTCGTCCAATTCAGATATATCATTTGTTTTATTGTTTTAAAATGTTTTCCCATTAGTACAGCTTCAATTTAAAAAACTGTGTACTAGTCTCTTTCAAACTGGGTACTATTAGGCATCTGTAGCAACATCAGTAAAATTTAAATACAGTTTTTAACAAAAACATCTACTGAAAAAATATGCAACTCTTTCGGAATAGAGTATATTTGTGTTGGCATGTTTGTGTATGCAAATATATGTTGTGTGGTGGTGGGTGGGGGCATGGGGTGTATGTATGTGTGTTTTTGTGTATGTAAGCAAGAGAGATCAGAGATCAGTTTGGAAATGAGGATAATGAGTGATTACATCTTTTGTATTTGTGCAACTGTTGTTGTTAGAGATGTTGCATAGAAATCTGAAAATTTTATGAGCTACAGGCCCTGAAGTTTTGTACAAGTTTTCATTAGTTGTAGTTTTCAAGTTTGCAGGCAAGGTGCTGTTTTACAGAAAGACTGAGCAGTAAATTTGTGTGATTTCAAGTGCTTGAATGATTGATGTTGGAAGTTATTAATATTATTATTATTATTATTATTATTATTATTATTATTATTATTATAGATTCCCTCTGTAATTGGCTGGCATCCAACAGGCACTATTTTCTTTGTTGGCAGTGTCAGAGGTGACTTTCAGGTAAGAAGCCAGTGATATTTTATTACACTGATATCAAATTAGGTATCATCTGTTTCAACTCCAGCAATTATCATCAGAAGTTTCACACACATATATATATATATATATATATATATATATATATATATATATATATATCTTCTGACTTTTAATGCCAGAGGAAAACTGAGACCAAATAATGATAAAAAGTGTGTGTGTTGTATAATTGTGTTTAACTATTCTTTTATATTTTCCAGTCTCATGAAGGTTTACATCCAGTGGTTAATAACATGTAAAAGTACATGATTGTTTTCTATACTTGCATAAATTGGTGTTATTTTAGTGGCATTATCCTTGGATGCATAGAATAGTTTTATGATTGTGGTTTCTAGAAGTGATCATTATAGTCCAAAGAACTATTTATAGTTTAATTGTTATATCTTTTCTTTTCCTCTAGATGAGGAAAGGTTACCTTCAGGGTCAGTGTTGTTGTTACTATAAAGTGCAGCTTTAATCCTTGCCTACCATATAATGAGGTTGTATATTTTGACATATAATCATGTCAGATACAGCTGTAACAACATACAGGATAACATCCTGGGAAGTTTTTTTAGGCCAGGAACAAATCTCAAACAGGTGAGGATTGTCCTAGGAGTACTGTTGGACACATTCATTTACACATCATTTCTGATGTAGTTAAAGATTACTGAAAAGATACAGTCAATAAACCTTGTGTCGGCAAGGTATGATGCTGTTCACAGTACTCTTGCGAACAGAGTGAACACAGGAGAGAAAAACCAGTCTTTCAAATTTTTTGAGAATTTGCTAGAAGGTTGAATTTGATTTCTTTGTCAGATTAGTATCCTTCTTACATCGATGCTAACTGTTAAATTCAACAGCTCTTGTTTGGTGTGAATGGCCTTGATGCTGTTTATGGACTGGTCATTCACCTGAGATAGACATTTTGATCAAAGCAAAGCAAAGGTCCATAAGTATTTTTTGGTGTCATGATTTACTGGTCCGCATAATGCCTTAAATTTATGTGGCTCATTGCAGTACATTTGTTTGTTATTGTAAATTGAGTTAATCTTATCCCTTTGTTACAGCCTTCTATATTCATGTAGGATTCTTGGATGGATGGATGGATGGATGATGATGATGATGATGATGATGGTGATGATGATGATTGTTGATGATGATGGATAGATGAATGTAATATTGAATGTAATGTAATTGAAATTTAATGAATTTATTATTCTTAAATTTTTTCAAACTTATCAATGAATTTTTTTTTTGAATGTCCATAAAGTTTTCTCTGGCATAATTGCATCAATACTTTACAGTACAACACATTGAATTTAGCACAACATGACTGTTGTACAGAAATGTACTAGGTGTGACCATATGACCTAATTTGGCATACTGATTTAGATCCATATATGGACTGGTTGAATTAGATGTATAAGGATAGAATGAAAATGCAAAAATCAAGATTATCTCTGTAAATATCAAAACATGTTACAGAGTTTTACTAAAATTTGAATTTCTTTCAGATATTTGATATGGCACTGACCCCATTGAGAGTCCAGGTACTTACAGAAGAACCTGACCCACACAGAGTGCTTCAGATAAGCAAATTCTTCAAGTAAGGCCTGCATTTGTACTAGTAGATAGTGAAATAGTCAGTTTGGATGGCACCTTGGATGATACCCACACCTTTCTACATTGATGTATTACATAGTTTAGATAGGCTTACTATTGGTGCCACTTGGTAAGGGAATATAATAAGAATTTATTCCCTTTGCCTATATTGTTTAAAGTCGTAAACAAATTATTTTGTCTTTTGAAATTACTGGATTACAAAGGTAGTGAAACTTATATTCCTTGTATTAATGTGAGTCATTATTCTCGGAGAAACATTATTTAGTACAAAATCTGCTATCCTGTAAAATGCGAAATTCTTGAGTTGTAATTTTTTTTTAAAATTTGAATAATTGTTCGGTAATAATATGTCATCCTAAATTGGCAACAAAATGTCAGAAATTGTCATTAATCTGCAGTTAAGAGTCTGGGAATTTCATATGCCAAAAGTAGTTTTGATCAGAAGTTTGAGATTTTGAATGGGTCAGTACAGTGAAATACTATCAGTTAATTTAATTAAGGGGACAGTACTGTGAGATTGTCAGTTGATTTAATTAAGGGGTCAGTACATTGAAACACTATCAGTTGATTTAACTGTATTTGTTGAACATATTAGTTCATTATGAAATAGAGTACCTTTCTTTTATTTTGGATGTGTTTCTTTAGAAGTAGAAATTATTTTGCCCCACTGTAATCTAATTTGCATTTTAAAGGATAATTGCTTCACTTAAGAATGATCCGTTTTAAAAAGACAAGTTATGATTTAAAGTTAATATAAGATCACTCAAACATCAACCATTAGATATTCTTCATGACCTGTATAGTTGTGTTGCGAAGTGTTTTCTTGCCAGTGACCTAAAAAAACTCGAAAGACATGCAGACTCACACAAAATGCATTTGCTTGCAGCACTTAAAATATTCAGATATCTGCTCTATCATGATTAGGTTTTGAGAGCAGTGATAAAATCATTATTGTCAGTTGAGTTGTGTACCATTCAATTCAGATTGTGATACTGGGGAATCTGGCTTATGTGAAGACTTTACTACCAGAAACCTGCTAAACAAATGATCTCTCTTGCATGAGTGCATGTACCAGTGCGAACTAGACACAACAGTTTTTTTTAGAAGTTAAATAATATGATATGATGCAAGCTGCTGTTGTGAATGGCATCTTGTATTATTATAAATATAGTTATGTTTCTTTTTTTTTATTTCACATAAGTGCAGACTTCAAGATTCCTGATGACATTAAAAGTTGATTTTCCTAAATTATATATTACAGTGTCATAGAATTTTTTTTTTTGTTACGCTATGCCTTATAATTGGAATGTTATTTGATAAAATTTGTTTATTTCCAGGGTTCCTCCTCCTTTGAAAGAAATACACTGGTGCCCTTTTGACCCTCAATCAGCAGACTGGGGAGGGGACTACACAGATGTCATGGTGATAGTGTATGAGAGGTAGTATTAAAATTTAAAATGTCAGGTGAGGTTTGGTTTTAACTGCATTTTAAGCACAAGATAGGCTACACATGGTGGCCAGTATATTTGCTGGAGGAAGAATCCAGAAAGCACCACTGACCCATGGGAAGCTACTAGCAAGTTTTTTCACATATCCAAACATGTTGAGATCAAACTCATGCAGACAGAGGTGAGATGTGTGAGTGATCTATAAATGCAAGAGCCCTAGACCACTTGGTCACCTGCTTATATACATAAACTTGTCTCCTTTTACTTTTTTAGAAATCAGGTTTTAAGAGTGCATACATCTTTTTTAAGGTCTGCTCTTATTATATTCATACAGGGATTCCACTCTCCATTTGTTCATCTCAGTATTTTCCTGTTATTTTGCTTTGACTTTTCATCTTTCGCACAGATTTTGTAAAGGCTATGCCAGTGTTATAAATTCATTGTAATTTACCTTATATTTCAAGCTTGCTAAAGACTATATACTATACCCTAGGCATCACAGTCGTCAGTGTAGAAGTTGACAATTTCAGAGACACTGTTGCTGATATAATCAATAAACTTTTTTATGTACATACATCCTGAGGAGTAATATACCACCATATCAGAAGTAGGTCACCATAACCTACTTTAACACTCTGTGATAAGATACATATTTTATATTTAGGTAAATTCCTGGAATATTTGCTGGTACAGTCATTAAAATAGGCGCATACATTTTGAGCAATATTACACTAAAATAGGTCAGTGTGACATACTTTTCATGTTGCAGTGGTCTTGTACACTATCTGCATTTATGCCATTTTCTGGAATACTGTTGCTTATACAATCATAAAAATAGATATGTATATACATCATGAGGAGTACTACACCCAGTACCATAAATAGGTCACTGTGACCTCCTTTTCATGCTCTAGTGATGATATATACCTTTTACATTTAAGTTAATTTCCACGACACTCTCACTTCTATCATCATGTTAATAGATATGTGACTGCATCCTTAGGGTTATCCATCATGATTCAGCTGTTAGTTGATGTGTGTGCTTATTTCTAGTTATAATGCACACCTTCTGTTTTGAGGTCATTTTCTGTGATACTGTTGCTTGTACAGTTGTGAAACTTCATTATATATTATTGAAGCTTACTAATTTTTACACCTCAATAATTCTTTTCACGTTTGGTGTTTAGGTGAGTCTCCTGGACCCATTACTTGTACAGCCATCAATCTGGATATAACACACATCTGAGAAGTATTGCACCACCATATCAAAGAAATGTCATGTGTCTGAATAAATATATGGAGGCGAGCTTTATTGTCTTCTGACAGCTTTATTTTTTGTTAAGAAATGCAATGGTGTTTTTTTGGGGATCTTTTTTTCTTTTGGTGATATCATTGATTCACATTTAAGTATCTCTCTTCTTTGGTCATCGTCCTGTAGTTCTATTACATCACTAGAACATTAATTTATCAGTCGTCAGATTTGTTTTGAAAAACTCAACAAATTTGGTATCTTTTTTTCAGAGGGCCTCTTGCAATGTTGATGTTGCCACTGGGTATTATTAGTCGGGAAAGGTTCTCTTGTTTGGAGCTTGTTAAAGAATATATCAGACAGAAGCAAGTTGAAGAGGTTTGTAGAAATAAATTTGCATTGATTTACAACAGCAAATATTGTAGAACTATTATAAAACTATATATTGATATAAAACTATATATCAGTATAAAACTATATGGAGATATAAAACTATGTAAAGATATAAAATTATATATAAATAAAGTATATGTCTCCTTGCACCATGCTAGAGTATCATTCATGTCAGAAAATTGAAAATGTCCAAATGGCATCAAACTGATGCTCAAATTGTTTAGCCCAGCTTTAGTACTGTATGTTATTATACTAATAAGGAAGGTTAATAGTTCTTTAAAGTTGATAAATATCGGTTTTCATTGTATGAAGCAGTTATCTACCTTATCTAACCTCAACCTTCTCCTTTCTGACAGTGGTAACCATTTACAGAAATAGCTTGCAAGCCCAGGGCTTATTATTTCAGTTTTCACTATATGAAGCAGTTATCTACCCAGTCTAACCTCAACCTTCTCCTTTCTGGCAGTGGTAACCATTTACAGAAATAGCTTGCAAGCCTGGGGCTCATTATCTCAGTTTTCATTATATGAAGCAGCTATCTACCCAGTCTAACCCCAACCATTCTCCTTTCTGACAGTGGTAATCATTTATGGAAATGGCTTGCAAGCCTTTGGCTTATTATCATTGTTTTCATTATATGAAGCAGCTATCTACCCAATCTAACCCCAGTCTTTCTCCTTTCTGATAGTGGTAACGATTTATAGAATTACCTTACTAAATTTATAGTATTAAAAAGAATTGCTTCATTGTACAACTAATATAATGATATTCAGCCTTTACACAGTCTCTAACTAAAATGTTTCCAGACTACCCTTTATGTTGTTTAGACAACAATTTAATAAATAAATATAACTCTATTTTTTATTTAAATTGTACTGAAAGTTTGTGAATAACTTTGTGAATCCTCCATGGCAGCGGAAAAGTTTGACGACTGTCTTTTGTTCTGTTTCTAGGCAGTGACATTGTTGAGTAGTATGAACTGGGATCTGGATGGTCAGAGCTGTTATGTTTGTCTGTCGACCATAGTTAATCATCTCCTGCGAATGCCTCTCAATGCAGACAGAGAAGGTAAATTATGTAGAATCTCTTTCTTTACCAAATACAGGGTTTTATGAATCAAAACTACCTAATACAGGGTCTTACAAATTGCAGATACCTAAAACATGGTCTTATGAATTACAGATATCTAAAACATGGTCTTATGAATTACAAATACCTAAAACATGGTCTTATGAATTACAAATACCTAATACAGGGTCTTATGAACTACAAATACCTAATACAGGGTCTTATGAATTACAGGAACAAATGAATTGTTTCTCCATACATCACTGTTCTCTCAGGATATTGCTTTCAGAATGACAGCCTGCTTCATAAAAGCTGGTGTAAAGACTTGTATTTTTATAAATATTTTGTTTTTGAAATTATTAAGAAAGAACTTATCTGGTTTCCACCAACAGAATTTAAGTCTGAATGTAAACTTAAGTTTAGAATCCAGTAATTTTGATTGGATGGAATTTGAATAAGACTTGAAATATACCAGCCAAAT
The DNA here is from genome assembly GCA_016617855.1 of Megalonaias nervosa. NCBI lineage: Eukaryota > Metazoa > Mollusca > Bivalvia > Unionida > Unionidae > Megalonaias > Megalonaias nervosa. Next base: position 133,775 of record JAECUM010003217.1, on the reverse strand, counting down.
GTCTTAAGTTTGAACTTAAATTTTTGATAAAAATATGATCTTTCTTTGACAACCTGTTTAATGTGATATTTGAATATTGCATATGGTGATGTTGCTGATGTTGGTCATGCACAACAGCTGCAGAAACATACAGAAACTTTCCTGGTCTCTGTAAATGTTGAATGATGGCCAGAAGTAAGGAAATTCACCTTTTTTTAAAAAGTTTTATTAATACGTTATTTTCATATTTTCTTTTCATCTGTTAGCTCTCTCCAACCTCTTTTTTTATGCCCCAACTGCATTTTTAAAATTTATTTATTTTAACTTGTTTGTCATAAAGACCTTGTTAGCACAATTTGCAAAAGCCACTTGAGGTAGTCAAATTAAATTTTAAAGGCATATTCATATTCATAGAATATGTAGATTGTCCACAACCTGATTGTCGCCAAGGGTCCCAAACACTGTCAACTTGTTGGCATTTTGAATCTAATGGGAATTTCTTTCACAACATAGTCGCCATATTGGCCTGGGCCAGTCCACGTTTTCAAGTAACAGATGTGATGCAGTTCACCATCTTTGAAAATCTCAATAGTTCAATAAAGTTTGGATTTACCTCTCTTTGAACATATGTGTAAAAGTGTTCCACTGATTTATTTGTTCAGTTTGTGTTAGAAATATTATAACAAGACATTGCAGATATTGGATGCAAATGACACATTTTTGTGACTGAAATAGACTATTCTAGAAACTAGAAATGGACAGAGAAGCAGTCTGACTGCCTATTTACATTGGGAACTTCTGTTTGCATTGAAATACCAATAATTTAACAGTGTTAGGGACCCCTTGGGGACAAGAAAGTTAGAAATTATAAATCAGTGAATGAAATGACAAAATGTTTTGCATTTTTTATATCCCAGATGCTTTTCATTCTTAGAATCAGCGGGGGGGGGGGGGGTACAAACAAATGGAAGGGTATGCAAATACTATAGATTTGGGATTCTAATTTTAATATAATGCACTACAATTTTAAGCCTTCATTTTCTTTTCTAAAAAAATACCCTGCCAAAAAAGGCTAATGAATTGGCATTGTTTGGGGGATAATTTCCACTGATAAATAAACCACACAGTAACTCATTTCTGTGTATAATAAAATAATTTGATATGTTTGGATTATAAATTGTACATTTGCAGTTTGACTCTTGCAACAGAGGTTGTCAGCCATTTTGTTTCATCCAGTTTTGTGTTGTTAGTCATCATGTGACTTACTTTCACCCCACATGTAAGTTACATGATACAGTTACTACTTTGTTAGGATTCTTAAACCGTACTGAAAAATGTTTTAACAGAAATACTGACTTTTATATCTTGATAATTGACCAGTCATATTACTGGAATTTTGTTGATGAGGTAATAAAAATTGTTGGGGTTGCTATGGAGATACTGCCTGTTCTGAGAAACCATTTTTGTTTGCAGACGGGAATGGTCCATTGATACTGTTTTAATTACTATCACAACTGTACAGCAACAAACTTACATGCTACTAGCAATACAAACACATCAGTCTTTAAGTTATATCTTATATCTCTATTATAGATGGAATTTGTACATGTACATGTAATAATAATAAACAAAAACAAAACATTAATTAATTCAAAATGGAACATGTTTTACAGATTATTTGGAAGCGGCTTTGGGAACTTTTTATGCGCCCAAAAGACCTTTATCAGAGTCAACAATCTTGGACTTCCGTGATCCAATTAGTAGACTTGCCAGGCGATTCTTCCATCACTTGCTGAGGTAAATTATTTGTCTCTTCTCTGCGTATAAAGAATTCATTTGGCTAATTACTGAATTATAAAAATGTACATGTTTTTATGCATGTATATGCAGTATTCAGGGATAGCAACATGCACAGAAGTGTTCATAACTTTCAACTTTTTCTTTGTCTTAATATATTTTGATAGTGGATTGTGTATTCTTAATGAACTAACATGACATTACTGTCAGATGATTCTTTCAGGATAAGATAAATTTACCAGGTTTTCTTATTTTAATATGTTTTTTGCCTTTTGAGTTGCTTTTGTGTTAAGAAATTCTAGAGTAACATCAAATGTGTACATATTCATTAATGTCAGTGTAAACTTCAGATGTCAGAAGTTCAAGCTGTATGTAGAATGTTTATTCAAGATTTGCTAGTAAATGTCATTAAAAGTCATCTTTGATCTTAGCTTGTCCTTTGGTAAATGATTTACGCGTCTCATATATAGATTATGAGATCTTATCATGTACTTTGGTAAATGATTCAGATATCTCGTATATAGATTATGAGACAAAACATGGGAACAGTGAAGTCTTTGAGCACTGCTGAAAGTTGCAGATATTGCATGCACATTACACATGTGCCCTAGAAATTTGAAATTAAGCGGACCTTGAAATTAAACTTACCTCAGCAATAAGACTGCCAATTCCTACAATGGGTTGCTGTTAAAAGTAACCTGGTCTTGAAAGTAAACTTACCTCAACAATAAGACAACCAATACCTACAATACTTTGCCACTAAAAGTAAGCTGGTTTCAAAAGTTAACCTAGCTTGACAGTAAGACAGCCAGTTCCTACAATACTTTGCCCTCATTTGTCAGCAGGCATTGAAAGTAAACCTACCTGAGCAACAAGACAATTATAAAATGTTTTGCCCTTAAAAGTAAACTGGCCTTGAAGGTAAACCAACCTGAATAAAAAGACAGGCAATTTCTGCAATGTTTTGCCCTTAAAAGTAAGCTGGCCTTGAAAATAAGCTGCCTGATATATTTAATACACATCTTGTGTGCTTTTATGTAAATAAGTGGAGATAGAAAACTTCTGTCGCCATAGAAGAAACACAATAATATTCTAAGTTGTATATAAAACTCTAATTGTAAAATTGTGTATCCATTCAGTAAAGACAGATCAGATATATTCTAATATATTCTTCATCATTATTATATTAAAGAGCATGAATATTATTTGCAAATCTTTCACATTCTTGTAATACATATATATATATATATATATATATATATATATATATATATATATATATATATATATATATATATTCCCATTGTCTACTGATACTTTTACTCAAAAGTATAACTACCTGGAAAATAAGGTAAGGAAATGACTTATGTAAAAAAGCTGTGATTACTTTTGATTTTTTTTTTTTAGCATTTAATAACAATGATAACATGAAAATTTAGAACTTTGATGCACATGCAGTTTGATAATTATTTTAGTTGATTCACTATATGACTTCAACAGAGCTTAGTATAAATTATAGTTATTGTATAAAGTTTAGGTATTCATACAGTGTGACCCTACTATAGCATGCTTTGTTATAACACAAATTCAGATATAGCATGGGTGTGGTGTGGTTCCCAAAATTTCATATTAATGTATGTTTCTCACACGTGAACAAAATATATATTTTTCTTCTTAAATGTATGAAAAATAATATGTAAAAAGTTTACCATTTTGGAGAAAAGATTGTGTATGAATTATTATATAAGACAATCGTGGTGTGGCTCCTGGTATTTGATATACTTATATCTTTCTTGTACATGCAAAAATATTTTTTCTTCTTAAAAGTATGAAAAATAATGTGTATAAAGTTTATTCAGGGATCTCACTGGGCTTTGCCAGTGTTGCAAATTTCAATTTTTTCCCTTATTGGTGACAGACTATACCATGTGGTGAATTTTTTTTGCAACAACATTGTTGGCTGGTTAAACGTTTATATACAGTCTTGAGTTTGGAGGGGGGAAATTCAAAGGCACCATGAAAAGAAGCTGCAAACGTGTATATAAATTGCACTGGAATCTATGTATTGTTACGTAAATCCTTTGTTCATATTGACAAACCATATTAACAGTGTATTGTTATATCATAATCCGCTTATGCTGACATCTGGCCTGAATACTGAATGGTGTGATACACTCATTCATGCTACTGGACTAGCTACAATTGATCAACCTCTAAAGGCAGGAATGGCTACAATCAACCAAACAACGGCCAATTCCCTGAAGAAAAAAAATGTTGCAGAAACTTCAAAGAAAACTGATTACCTTTGAAGCACTGATCATTCAGTATAAATACTAAGCAAATGAAAAAAATTTGTTAGGTCATTCATATTTGGCCTTTAGTGGTGACTTCAATAACACATGCACCCTTTATCAAAGCAAGCTGACTACATTCTTCAATAAAAACAATGTACTTTTCATCAAAGGAAGTCAGCACCAAACTTAAATAAAACCAATGGAATCTGTTGGATTGTTGCATTTTCCAAAGTGACTGGAACACATTTATTGTGCCATAAAAGTTTCTTTTTAGCAGGAGAAAGGTTATGCAAATGATCACTACTAATGGTAACATAAAATGCAAATTAAATTTCCAACAATTTGAAACCATAGATAACTGGCCATCAAGTTAACTGAATGTGGGGCATCTCAAATGTGTTCATATTTTCATTTCCCTGTGAATAGTCTCATCCCCTGGGTAGCCTCAAAAAGATAACTGTCTCCTGCTGACCAAAATCTAGGTTAATTTAAATACATTTTTACATGTAGCATGTAAACAATGATACAGCCATGTGCTGCTGGTGACAATTAATATCAGATTGAATTGTTTAGTGACACACCTTTGTTAACAATGGAATAAGGATCAAATGAGGGCTACCATTTTTTATATATGTGTTATTTGTGTTTTGTGATGTGATGTGACTGATAAATGAATTTTATATGATCTGTACTCGAATTCATGGATTTTTCATATACATGTACAGTATTGAACAAATTATGGATTGTACTACACTATTGTAAGTTGTCAATATACAAGTGTATTCAGACTAACTTTGACTTCATTTGATCAAAAGCAGCTATTTTTTCTCCCATTTTTATTATACCCCCTCCCCCTGCCACTTCTTTGGTACGTGAATAATTTTCTTCATATAACCAGCTTGGTTGGTTATGACATGGTTCGGTACATAACACGGTCGGGTTACATGGACCCCAACCATTGTTTTTGAGCAGAGTGACACATCAGTCAAATGTTGGTTTGCATGATGAAAATATTACCTTGGTCTGTGTAATATCTAATTTGTTTTTCACATAGGTATGCCAGATTTGATAAGGCTTACTTATTAGCAGTGGACATAGGTGCAAAAGATCTATTTATGGTAAGTAGGATGTCATATATTGCTGTAAGATTTCTTTATTTACATTGTAAATGTTATTGAATATATATATATATATATATATATATATATATATAGTATATATATATATATATATATATATATATATATATATAGTTTTATTTTTATTTTGTTTCTAGTTTTAATGATGAATTCTATTTGTAGGGTGTCTTTGTTTTTTTTTTTAAATCAAGCACATTAAGGCACATACTAACACTAATTTTCCAAAACCAAAGATTTACCAATTCTGATCAAACATGCTGTATGAACTACTTGTGTGGTCTAATTTGAACTTAGCCAAAAAATTTAGGGTTTCCTACTGGTTATTTTCTGTATAAGATGCAGCATATTTTGAGTATGCATAGGTCCACACAAGAACTTCTAATAGAGTATTTCACGATTATATAGATTGTCTCATTCTCCTTTTGTTTCATTGTGTACTCAAATTTGACTGAGATTTGTAATGGAAAACAGAAGCAGCTTACCTAGATCTTGTTTTTTTTTTTTTAAAGGATCTTCATTACATGGCATTGGATAAAGGTGAAACAGCATTAGCAGAAGTTGCAAGAAGGAAAGCAGAGCAGATAGAATCTGATTTATCAGGCAATTTCCAATTTTGAAGTTCACATTTGTCATCATGTTGGTTTATTATAATATTTTAAATTTGATTTATGCAACAATTTAATCATGCACATGAATTTAAAGTTTTCTTTTAACAAGTATCATAGGAGATGCTGGCACAAAATGACAGTGGGAAGTGTAAGAAAATATAAGTTTCATTCCTTTTTCTCTTTTCTTCCACATAAATTTTTGCTTTCTGGAATATACTTTTCTTCTTCAAATATGTTACCAGATCATAACAAATGAGGAGTATAACCACTACCATGCAAATTGATCCCTCCCAAACGTGATTTTAGGAACAAAATTGTTAAAATGGGACTGCTCCTTCAACTCCCACCTACATAGACAGACAACTTTGGCACTGCTGTAGCTAAAAGAAGCTTGGAAGGGCAAGATAGTGGTCATTCTCCTAGTGCATTCAAACATATTTTAGTTTAGAAATTGGTTTCTCAAGCCAGCCTACTGAAACTTAATATATTTTGCAAAGTTTTGTAGCAAATATTTGTACATAAACATTTGAAATGGCTGTTCGCAAGTTGTGCTACTCAAGCCAGTAGGAGATGAGAAAAAACAACAGAATTTTCCAAAGAGTAGAGAGAAAAAAACACTTACTGTAAAATATGCCAAAATAGTATTGGCTGAGGTAGATGTGAAACAAGCTTGATGTATATTGTACAGCTTGTGTTACCTCATTTGAAAATTGGAGGTAAATCTGAAAACATACAGGAATTTCTTCTAAGTGACATTTAGCTAGATACTTTGCTTTTGTTAGAGAGATTCAGTGCATCTCCTGATAGTTAAGGTATTAAAGCTTTAAATTACAAGAGAAAAATCCTGTTCATTTATTTTCATTGATAGTCTTACTCTGAATGTAGAATTACCACTACATGTATATACTCCTGCATTTTAAGTATTCAGTTATTTTTTTTTTCTTTTCTAGGACAATACTATCTTTTTTTGTATACTGGACAGATTGATTTTGACTAAATTTAGATAATGTAAAATAATTTCTTATCAGATTCACTGGATGGCTTTGATGATGACATTCCTCCTCTAGGGGGTCATGGTCAAGGTTATCAGCAAAATGGTGAGATGTACAGCAGAAATAATTCCTCCAGGCAGCAGGAGAGGGTATGTTGACATCCAAAACTTTTGTAAATGGTAAATTATTTGGCAGTGGAACTTGTGAGTGTATGGTGTGGCCTTGCAACCATAATGTGTTGTGTCATCAATGGTATAGCAGGCAGATCATCAGTCACTGCTTTCAACTTGTTTTTTAAAAAAATATCTTGGCCAGTTTTTTTACCAATGTTCACACCAAGCCCCGATGTAAACATGTTATGAATATCATGGAATAATAATGTTGAACTCTTATTATCATTTATGCCTTTTTATTCCTACAATTAATCCACATATTTTCTTCATCATTAAACATATTAAATCAAGTGACTGATAACCAGTGTGAGGTAAACAGCCATTGTTAGCTGTACTGACACATGTATAATGCACCTTGTTTTGTACATTCCATACTTGCTCTTTAAGTCTGGTAATGATCATTAGAGCTAGGTACTGCTGAAAATTTTGTACTGCCATATACTACTGTACTTCTCAGTGTACTGCAATATATAATACAGTATACCACAATTATATTAGGGACCAACAATTCAGTGTTCTGAGGCAGGAACTTGACACTTTTTTGTTTAATTTCATCTGTCAATAATTAACTATAAAAAAAAAATCTTCTCTGATTTTTGAAAATAACAATATTCATAATATTATTATGAAAAATATTAATAATCTGAGATAAAAAAAAATATTTCAGTTCAAATGAAAATCACAGCCCCACCCACACCCCAAATATTAAATGGCCAGTACCTTACAGTAAATTAATTTGCTATGTATCTGTTAATTGTTGTATAAGTTGCAGTCAAAAAGATGTAACTACAATGGGATGATTAAGGTTACACTATAGCTGATATGGTGAAAGAGTAGTGATTCACAGTCTTATAGAGAAATACATATACTTAACACATTCACATACTCTAGTAAATAACTGAAACATGACATGTGTTTTTTGGTTTATATCTTTTTTTTTGGTTTTTAATCTGAGTTTTTTTGATAGTCAGATTCTGCCCAAATCTGTTTCACAAATCATTTGGTCACCATGTTGGCATACATGTCAGGTGTCAAAGACGTCATTAAAAAGATCATAAATAGAATTCTATTTGTCATCATTAATTTGTGACAGATACAAGCTTCTTGTAAAAAAAAGATAAATTTTTAAAACTATTTTGTCATGAATAATGAAAACATGATGTTAACATCATTAAAGTCATAACAAGATTCCTTGGGAATTTCCATACATTCCTTACTGATGGAAACTACTGACATACTGGTAGACTGAAAAAATATGGTAAACCAGTATCGTGGTATTACTCTGGAGAATGTTTGTCATTCGGTGGTAATAGTTACAAGCTGTTCATGCACTGAAATGATTGCTGGCTTCTTAAGATAAAGTGGGATGGAAATGTTTTGATTCTTTATTTTCATCATTTATTTTATATAATGAAAAGGTATGGTTTTTATTATTGTGGAGCTCATGTTAGTGGACAGCAAGATAAATCGGTCACTTTTCTGACAGCACAATTTGCCGTGACAATGTCAACAGTTATGGTTCAGGTTATAGCTATTCATTTGCTAATATTTCCTTAAGTCAGCGATAAATTCTCATCAGTATTGGCATAAATTATTATGAAGCTGTCATAATTCATTCTATGACTTGGTTGTTTACACTTGTAATTTTGGGGATCAAGGTCATAGTCATAGAAAATTTGAATTAGGGTTTTGGTTACAGTTTTTTCATGTACTTGTATATTTTAACCCACTTGATGGATTTTCTTTATACTTGAGATGAATTTTATGAAGCTGAGTAAGAAAATCCTATAGGTAACATGCATGCTTGCAAGTTTAATCATGGGGTCATGGTCACAGTGATGAAAAAAGTTTGAGTTAAGGTTTTAGCTGTAGTTTTTTATTTCCTTTTATTTCCAAAGACCTTGATGGATTTTCTTCACAATTCTCATTCTCACACCATAATCATGGGTTAAGGTTACAATCTTATGGAATTTACATGAATGTTTTGGTTAAGGTTGGTGTATTTGCTTTTGTTTCCAGAAGTTGTTGATGGATTTTGTTCACACATTAGATAAATCATTATGAAGCCACCAGACAATTCATTCTCTGATATGTCTAAGTTTTCACTTTTGTGTCGAGTTCACAAATTTTACAGCAATGTTTTCATCGTTGGCTTGATATGCAGGCTCAGGCCTGGTTGTAGTGTGATAATGGGGTTTTTGGACGTTGTGTATTGCTATAGGTCATGGAAATTTTGTTATTGATATAGGTCACTGAATTTAAATGCAGGCTCAGACCTGGTAGGAATATGGTAATGGGGGTTTTGGAGTTTGTGTATTGATATAGGTCATTGACTAGACATGCAGGCTGAGACCATGTTTTTATTTGATGATGCCAAATAAACTTTCCAGACATAGCCCCATGCATGTTATAAACTCCTGAACAAAACAGAGGAGATTTGCTCCAGAAATGTCGGAGATCCAACAAAATGCTTGAAATATTTTTTCTCACAAATAATTATAGCTACTGTTTTCTCTCTTAGCTGATTTTTGCATTATGCTACAACCTCTATTCATTATTCGATTGAGAAAATGGAATAAAAGAGCATATTCAAGCAACTTAAGCTATGAGCAACCACTTGTCATTTGTGGCAAAAATGGTCATGCTTGAATCATTTTAGTACATAAATGGACTGGCATGATAAGTGTTTCAACACTGCTATGAATGTCTGTATTTTAAATCCAGATATAAGAAATACCAACCTTTCTTTAGTTTTTTCTAACAATTGCATAGTGAAAATATGTGGGAAAAAGTTGAGTCTAGTTTTCATTTCTGTAAGTTGTATTCCAAAGTTCGTAAACCAGACTTATATACCGGTCACAAAATGCCATAATTGGATTATAATCAGAACTCCGAATACCTTCTTTAAAGGATTAGCAATGATGGATGCAACATAGTTCTAAGATTCATCCTGTTTGTTTATCCATCGTGAAAACCTGCACAATGATGATATTGTCATAATGAGAGATTTTCTCGCCTTCACTTCACTGTAGTTTGATGGGAACAGCCTTCAATTGTTTGTATGTGGTGTCACAATACAAGATGGTTGGGGTGAATGAGATCTTGTCTTCTTCTCATATTATGTTATTTGCTTTTTTCAAAGTAGTTAATTCTTTTGTTATTGTAAGGTCTGAATTCTTTATTGCTTTGTCAGTTTTACTGTTGCAAAGTTTTATGCAATTGATTTTTCCATTTTAAAATTGAACTATTATTTTGCACCATATACTCTATAATTGTGTTAAGGTAGCATAAAACACACACACACACACACACACAAAATTTTAAACCCACACAAGGCCAGATGTTCTGTTGCCAGATAACTCATCATATGTTCACCTTAGCCCAGCTGTTACATCCTTTTGTTTATTGAGTTGATCCATGTATTATTTTACATAGAGGGTGACTTAGGTTTTAGCCTTTGGGTGTAAATAAATTTATTGAACAAAGTATTGGCCAACGGTAGAATTTATGGATGGAAAAGTTAGCATTATCTTATCATTACCATAATGCCAGTAGATTACCTGTAAAATTCAAACAAATATTTTGTTTGTGACTGATGTGTTTTAGAGCTATATTATTTTTTATATGAATGCATGTACTATTTTAACAGACTATAATTAAAGAACAAAATGTATCTACAGCATGTACATGTAATTTTTCCTCTTAAATCCAGTTGAATTTCAACCTAGAAAACTTTTTGTTGCTAGAATGGGTGGCCTCTGAAGACAGGTTTTACTGTAATTAGATATGATACATATAACTAACTGCTGAATAATCAAACTTTAACACCATTTTAATTATGTTTGTCATGTGGGGAGATAATCCACTTTATGTTAATTGGTTTACGTGTAGATGCATATAAGGTCAATCAAGACCTTGTCTGATACTCTCCATTGTCCAGCAGTCCTGTTCATTTAATTGAGCATTCACTGGGGTAAAATACCACTCATCAAAACATGATTTGAGTTCATCAGTGGAGCATATCTTGACAGATAAATCCAGGGATTCCATGCATGTGGCTAACATAAAAGTGTGATGCCATGTTCTTTAATATAGGACATCAGCCTCTCCAGGTAATGTCATTGTTATTATGTGAGTGTTTGCACATAAGCGTATGTCTGTGGTAATGATTTTTTTTCTTGCAAGTGTATTAAATACTTAAAAGAAAACACAAAGTTATTTTCTTTCATTCAGATTTCAATTTATCATCATTTTGGAGAGGCCTATATAAAATGATAGTTTATTAGCAATTGGATGACATGGCTTTTTATGAGTCATGTGCAGTGACCACACCTTGGGACCTCAAAAGACACTTATTAAGTCTGAAAACCCATCCAACACTGTCTGGGAATATGGCAGGCATGCATATGTCATAAGGGATGCTGATTTTCTGTGGAATCTCATTACCATTATAATGTTTTTAAAATTTGTTAATATTTTGTCTGTATGAATTTGTGTATGCATCATGCATACTTCATACAGATTGCATAATTAATATCAGCATACCAAACATGCAGTAGATATGCAGATCACTTATATTTTTTAAGATAATACTAATTTTACGGATGTTCTGATGAAATCTTAAGTGCCAGGCCACTCTAGTTAATCCATATCTTCAAAGATACAGGTAACATATGCCATCCAATTCATGTTTTACAGATTCCTCGGTCCAGGCAGCATCCATGGCAACAGAACTTGCCACCATCCTCCTCAGTATCCCATAATTCCTCAAGTTCAGGATATGAAAGTCAGCATAGATCCAGGCAGAGCCAGCAGAGCCATCGGTCCAGATCAGCTGAGGATGATCAGGACTCTGGCCTGTATGTATCACCTTTATACATCAGCGTGTGGTTTGTATAAAGGTGTACCATATATACTCGCTTATAAGTCCGGTCCAACTGTATACAATATAGATCTAATCTGCTGCAACATAATGCACTGGCAGATCGGGTTATATGGTGTTTATTCTACTGATTAATCCTAACAAAATGCATAGACCCAGATATGCTGAGGCATTATGTGAAGGCAGATCTGGGTCTGTGCATTTTATAGTTGGATTTGTCTTATAAGCAAATATATACATTATGTGTGTATGTCTGTACTTAGGCACAAAGTGTATTATGATGAGGTAAGACTTTTGTATTAGTCACGTTATCTACTACTATTACGGTCAACTTTAAAGAACTTGGTTAGTGTGTGCATCTCCCTTAGCAGCCCTTTACCCACAAATATCTGACAAACTTTACAGACACTTTGAATTTTGATAGGACTGAAATTAAATGTTTTGGTGGTATATCCTGATTTTGATTATGACTTAAATGTTTTAGTGACATATCCTGATTTTGATCATTACTTAAATGTTTTGGTCACATGTATAGATTTTGATCATGACTTAAATATTTTTAGTGACATGTCCTGATTTTGATAATGACTTAAATGTTTTAGTGACATGTCCAGATTTTTGACAGGCACTTCAACAGGAAGGAATGTGTCTCTCTTATTAACACTGTATCTTATTATTTACCCTAGCAGCCATTTATCTCTAGTTTTGTTCAACAATTATTCCTTTTAGAAACTAACAAGGGTTAACAAACTTTGTTTTGGAGACACCCTTTTTCGTTACAGTGCTTAAGTTTGTATGTATAATGTTATACTTTGGCTATAGTGATTTTCCTCTGATTGGGACAATGTTATTGGTTTTTAGGTGCAAAAAAATTACATATTTTCTCAGAGGTTGTCTGTCATCTATATTCAGCACCCACTGGATGCAGTTGCCATGATTCTGCATACTTGATTGCATAGATGGTTTAAATAGCACTGCACTGAAAGTTTGATCAGATGGCTAAATTGTATTTTTGCTGTCATCATAATAGGGCCTTGTTTTCTATTAAATTAATTGTTGTTGACAACTGATTTCAGACACCTACAGTTAGGTGAGCTCGACTTGGAGTCAGATCTAATACAAGACTATACAGCTGCTCTACAAGATGATAATGGATGGAACAAACAGGGTATGTTATCATTCAATATTTTCAAGTGGTCAGTGAAAATCACATTGTGAATTTTTTGTTTTTGTTGGTTTTAATGGCACTTTTAACACATTATTGGCTATATGATGCAGAGGAAATGGGATGTAGATGCCTTTTGAAAGGACACACAGAAGCAGGTGCCCCAAGCTGGCATAGGTGAGTATTGTAACCATGACCCTTGGATTATGAGTCCATGCTCTACCAGCAAGAACAGCAGTATGAACATGATTTTTGTCAAGCCTGCCCTGCTGGAAGATTGACATAGCAGTCACTTGGTGTCTGTGTGCATGTCTGTTTTCCACGCCCTGAGTTAACCTCATTGTAACAATTTTTTTAGCTTCTTTTCATTTCAATACTGTTTCATCTTACCCTTTTCAGATTTGGAAGTTAGCTTCAGTATGCTGTCATTATCAATGCTCATACTAGCATGCTGGCCTGGTCCAGTTTCTTCTGTAAGGAACATCCTGTCCATTTGTAAAAATCTTGGTCATAGAAATTTCAAGGAAATCCACACATTATACACTCTATATGAAGTTTCCCATATTTGATACATATTTGTATTTGTACTCAAGTTCTGGGCAAGGAATAAATTTGGAATTTCTTAGCATATTGCCAGAAAACTTCATGTAATAAGAATGTTTTTTTTCCAGATGAACATGAGGATGGGGTGAGTGTGACACATCATTTCTTCTGTTGTATAGGAATATAAACATCCTTGTATGGATGAATGAAATATAAATAATAGTAGTTCATGCTTTATTTAATCAAATAATGGAAGGAACAGTATGTTTGTGGGTAAAAAGGATATATCCAGCCAAAAAATGGAAACAAAAATGCTTTTGTCAAGACTGAAGGGGTTATACAGTTTATTGTCTTTCCTACAAAGCATAGGCAATAACATTCTGATGACTTTGTCAGAGGCACTGGCATCAGTGTTGTTTTGCATCTGGCTTAGTTTCTCAGACTCTGTCACATGTACAGTCATGAAATTTGATGGCTGTATTTATCATAGAGGGTACTACTCATGATGGACATAAGGTCACAGTGACCTACTTTCATGCCCCATTGATCATATTAGTTTTCTTAATTTGGCTTAGTTGAAGGTTCAGTCCAAGCCTCGTCAAGACATGTCTGATGGTAATAGTATTTTGACTGATTACAAAATACTGTTGTTGGACATTCATAGTTGTGAAAGACTGCTCAGATGGCCTAAGTGGTTAGAGCGTCTGCCTTGGATGCAGGAGGTCATGGGTTTGAACCCCAGCCAATTCATACCAAAGACTTATAAAAATGGTATTAGCACCTGTCTCACTTGGCACTCAGCATTAAGAGGTTAGTGTTAGGACTGGTCAGCGTGGTGTCAGGATAATGTGACTGGATGGGACATGATGCTACTTGTCTGCGGTATGGTGCCCCAGCACTAAATATCACTATAAACTGCCACACTGCAGACATTGTAATGATATGACTGAAAAATTGTTAAAGTTACATTGAAAATCCAAATCACATACACACACATAGTTGTGAAAGTGAATTGTATTCTTTTTCTTGTATGTTAACTTCACAACTATAAAGTTGATTAATTTCAAACCCCTTATCTGATGAAGCACATATGGGATGGCAAGGCTTCATAAGACAGGTGTCAGATTACCTTGGGCATTGGTCATAGCTGCTTCCTAACCCCAGCTTCACATTTCTACCAAATAAAGGAAACTAAGATATACACTGCCACACAGAATCTCCACTTTAAATTGTTGGCATTGCTGTAATAATAAATAAAACTACAGCTTTGTTTCAGATAAAAATAATTATACAGAGAAAAATAGGAAAATAAAGATCAATGAAGTAAACAAATCCCTTACCCATATTTTTTTAATTAGTTAATTTCAGTTGTACAATAAAGATCAACGAAGCAAACAAATCACCTATTTTTGTCAACCGGGTTGATTAATACCCTAACATGTTCTTCCCAATTATGCACATGTATAACAATATCTTCAGTGAAGCTACGTTCTCCATGCCTTTCAACAATTTGCATATAAGATGAACAAAGAATGCACTGGCATTGACCAGACTGAAAGGCTTAACTTAAACTGGTATACACTTTTAAGGGTCATAAAGGCCATTAATGCATGGACATCCTGCCAATATCCCTTGGAGAGATCTAATTTTAAAATATATCAGTACCCAGCCATTTTTTAAAACAAGCCTGTCATATCTGGCATCGGTTTGACATCGAACACAGTGATTTTATTCAATTAATGAAAGTCTATAAAAAAATGGTTTGTTCCATCTTTCTAACAATATCGCATGGTACGAATATGGGGAATTTTAGGGTTCAGTTACTCCCAGGTCTAGCATTTTAGTTACTTCCTCATCAGTCACCTTCCCTGCATTAAAGGGTATTGGATATCCTTTAATTCTGATTGGCTCTGAGTAAAGATTTACCATATAAAAATTTTCTCCAGTGCCTGTAAAGGCAGCACTCATTCTCTTTCAAGTCAGCAATCCTTTTGATTGAGCTGTAAATACATGTACATTTTTGGTATCAAGCAGAGGTCTGCCTCTTCCATTAAAGGAATAGGGAACATACAATTAAAGTTGTGGTTATATTACTCATTAGTTGCCCAAGATAAATTAAATAATAGTTTGGGACGACCTAGTTACACCGAAAAAGATTTACAGTACATTATAGGGAATGAATTGCGCGAACGTTCCGATATGCATATTTGTCGAGTAGAAACGAGGCTGAATTTACGTGACGTTACAGAATCTTTTTGCAGCTATCGGCCATTGCTCAGCATTGTACTTGAGACTAATGAGAGTAGGCAGCTTATTAGTACTTGTATTTGAGTTTGTTTTCCAAGAATTTCCAAAATGCCCCACTGTGCTGTGTTTGGATGCAACAATAATTCGACTGGTAATTTTTTCCGATTTCCGAAAGACAAAATCCGACGAAAGGCTTGGATCCATTACTGTAGCCGTGAGAACTTTGAACCGGTAACTAATAGACTTTGCAGCCTGCATTATTCAAAAGATCAGTATGAAGTTGATCCAGAAAGACGTGCAGAATTGGGGTATTTAAATGCCAGGGCAAGACTGAAGCCGACAGCAGTACCAGACATTCTTCTACCCCTTGGCCTGGGAGAAGATCTACCGACAGATCCAAGTGCCAGCAGCACCACAACTGTCAAACCGCAACGAGTAAGAGCCTATCACATGCGGCGGAATGCAGAGGTAAATAAATACGTTTATGCACTCTAATTTCCATCAATGTAGTGTCCATAATGTAACTGAGGTATTTAAACAATGATATCTGCATAAAATAGAGCTTTGTTCAACTCAGATTCTCGTGCCTCTCCAGTATTATTATCACACCCCCAACCAATGTGCTGCAGCGATTGAATTGTTGCGTACACAATATATTCCTGCAACATATTTATCTCGGAAAGAGTTGTATATAATGCCACGTTAGAGTAATAGTATTATGTACATGTATTTAAAATAGGCTTTGATGGATTTGTAGGCCAACAAAGTACTTGACATACAGCTAGTACAGGTACATTATATGATTGTCATTAGAGCATATGTGAATGTCATTATGATAATGTATACAACTTTTAAATTGGTACATGAAAGAGGGAGGCAGAAAGACAGCATTTAACTTACATATATATATATATATATATATATATATATATATATAGTTGGGAAACCCAGTGCTATTTATATTGTGGGCTTATTCTAAAGAGCTTAAATCGCAAGACACCTTTGATTTAACCAAACATGTTCATCTTATTTAACCAAAACTGTAAGCACAGACTGATACACTTGTTCATATACACAATCATTTCTCTTGATTAGGCTCCAGGGCATACAAACTTTTGGATAAAGTCACTCGCAGTCCTCACATACTCCGAGACATCCAGAAGCTATCACCTATACATCAAACTTATTGCTTAGAAATGTTCCACAATGTTGTGAATCACTACACATCCAAGAGCACATACTTCTTTTATGGATCCATGCTTGCAAGGTAACTAGTATGCAATTAGATTAGGCAGAAATGAGAACATGTTTCCGGTTGGCTGGTCCTAGCACTTTTTTCCCCCCATGATGATAAAAAAAAAAGCTGTCGCAGAAATTGATTATTGCAAGAAATTGAGCTAGTTTTGCCCAGTACTTTGAAACACTTAATATATTAGATATTAATCATTATATTCTATATATAATGTTTAACAAAATAAATTGAAAAAACCCTACCTGCCTACCCTAACTGTAAAACCAGCTCAGTAAGTAGCAAGAATCACTGACCATTTTATTCTGATTGCATTTTTTTTTTTTTTTGCTTTTATTTCTTCAGGTTGCATCTAGCTGCGCACTATAAAGAAAATTCAAACAATGCACATGCAGTGGCCAGGAGCGGTGGAGAGTTGTTTATCCAAAAAGCAAGAAAGGGACAGAGGCTGTTGTAAAGCCCTGCAAAGTAGACCCAACCTTTGGTAAGATTTTGACTAAATATGTTGGTGGCATATCTGTTATGTGTTTTATCCTCCTTTTCTATACCAAAGTCATTGTGTATAAGCTTCTGTCACAATTTCTCGGGGATGATTGATGTCAATTGTACATTGACAATAGCCATTTTAATGTATAAATGTAATGTCCAGTGTAAACAAGTAATCAGTGCTGGATTGAGGCCTTCTAGGGCCCTAAGCACTGAAAATATGATAACCCCGCCTACAAAATGTGAAATTAAAAAAAAAAAACACTATTAAAAGCTAAAAACAAAAATAAATCAAAATACTCATACATGCAGATTGAAATAGTCATATATAATTCATTAATTTCATCATCAACACTTAATTTGAATTTTTTTCTGGTTCCCCTGTTAGACTGGTGCCCTAATAAGCATGTGCTTAGTGTGCTTAATGGGTAATCTGGCCTTGCAAGTGATTAGAAGAAATAAAGTAGTCTCTAAATAATTAAAAACATTTATAGCTCATGGAATAAATTTTATTATAGTTCATAATGTTGGGACACAGGTTACTCTATCATTATGAAAATGTAATAGTTCAAAATTAAAAAAGTTTATCGAATTCATATCTTGGTGCATTTTTATTCTTTAAGGTTACACTGCACTCCTGAAGCAGGTGTTGCTGGACTTGAGGCAGGAATTGCCTACATCCACAGAAGCATACATGGTCATGAAAGGGGACATCTCAGTATCCACCACCACTCTCAGCATCATATAACCAGTTTTCAAAACATGAAGTCATAAAAAAGCACAAATCATGCCTTTTGAAATCCTAGAATTTTTATGGTGTAGAATATTTGAAGCCAACATACTCCTCTGAGGGAAATGATTCTCTGATTTTTGAAACCACACAGGATGGAAGAACTTTATGCCTATGTCTGCCTAGCTGATGCCAAATCCATGTGACAAAACACCGATATGCTATATGTCTGTATGTTCTGAAAATAAATAAAGAATGCATGTAAGAGTAAATCGAAACAAGACTTAGATAGTTCTTCTTTGGCAAATCTTGCTAAGTTGTACTTTTAGTACTTAGGGTGAATTACTTTTGATATGTTTATTTTTATAAAATTATTAATCTTCAGTGAATACTTATAGATTTGATACAAGACATCATACATGTGAAATGACCCATATCATTATAAAATTGTTCTATTTATTTCAGGTACATTGTGTTTTTGAAGACTCATTAAAGCTAGTTGATAAGCAAAAACATGTTTTTTGTGATGATTGCAACATCATAGTAATTATTACAGTTTATAACAAACCTGGTATTCCTTTCTCAAAACAAGCAGTTTTATATATATATATATATATATATATATATATATATATATATATATATATATAGTTTAATGGCACATGAGCACAATCCAAGCTGTATAGTGTAAAATAAGTTTAGATATCAGCCCAAAGAAAAGACAAGAAAAAAAGGTAAAGTCTTTAAAAGAGAAAGCTACATTTTGTTCTTAAAAACTGCATTCTTTTCATAAGTTCAAGACCATCATAGTTTGAACATCATAATGGAATGCATCCCTCTGCAAAAATGTTGTCTCCATGAGTTGTAAGCTAAAAACACTTTAAAGTATGAAAATCTTGCATATAGTTTGTTTTGTAAAATGTGTTCCAAACATTGTCCAAGTGTAGGAAAATCTGATTGTATATCAACAGTAATTTTGAAGAAATTTGTATAAGAACAGAAAAATTACTCATGAATTGGCTCATTATCATCCAAAGGTCCATGATGTTCAAGGTATTCATACAGGGATACTTCCAGCATGTGTCTGTTTAAGCAATTTGCAATGAAACTTTCATGGAGGATTATACATGTCAGGTCACCCTTATTTTTCTCAATTACCTCCACCTCTTCACAGCATCAGCACTCAATTGCAGAGTTCATCATTTGGCAATATCCACAATCACACCTGTAAGGAAAGGGCACAACATAATTTTGACCATTCATGAATGTTTAAAAATCACTTTCAACATTTTTTAAGCATTGAAAAGGAAAGATGCGGATTAGAAATAGCACATTGATTCAGCAACTGAAATAAAGTTTGACAAAACAACATTAGTTCTCAATATGTTGCCTTTCAAAGTTTAGAGTAAGCATTATCTAGTCAATGTGATATTATGAGCAGAATTGTATTTAATATGTTAATATTCAGTGGAACTTATAATAACTTTTGACCTGTGATTATTGTGTTAATAGATTACACAAGGAGTTCATCTTTGGTGTGTACTGACATTCATTATCACAGTCCTGTATTCTGAGTGGGCTTTTATTGTTTATTTGAAAAAAAAATACATACTTCAAGGAGTAAATGTAGTTGAATCTTAAAATAATGAACAACAAAAGTCTGTGATTACAGTGTACATTATTTCATTATTTCCACTAGAATCAGTGCTCTGAAACAATGCAACAATTCTAATTTTACAAAATGTACATGTGGCTCTCATTGCTTTTAAAAATTATGAAAACTTTGCTACTTAATATGGAAAATGTTTTATTTAGCAAGATATAAACACTAGAATACAGCTTACAAGCATCTACTTTGATAACGGGCAGTATTGGGTATATTTTAAAAGTTTCAGGCAATTAAGGGAGGATTATCGAAATTTGGGTCCACCAAAACATATGATTTATACACAGGAGTTGGCAACGTTCCAGTTTCTTTTAAGGAAATGTAACGTGCCAGTTGCTCATTTTTTTATATGAAATGCATGCGATAAATCGATACAAACCATTGTGTGTTCTCGAGTCGTCCTTCTTCACTCAGCAAAATATCCTCATCATTCGAAGAACCTGACGCCGTGGCATCACTACCCTCTTCATTGTTAGTGTTAAAAAGTGCCTCAAACTGATACAGTAAATATGTTCACACTTACAGAGAAGTCAGGGAAATCATTCTCGCAATTTTCCATGATGCGAAAAGGAAAAGAAATTATTTGAATCACGCTGGCAATCTTCGTAGTAAGCTCGCTTGGGTGGTAGCTATAGATCCTATGATGTCACTACTGGCCACGTGATACGTATCTAATTATCTCTCAAGGCACTTGCGCGGATAACCTAAATATTTCCTTGTAGTAACTAAAGGGCCTAAGAACGGTGTACGGGAATAGGATAAAACACAATTTTGCAAGACAGGCAGTCAAATAATAATAAACCAACATGTACGTTCCCTATTCCTTTAAATAATTGACCTTAATCTCATAACTTGTTTTCCTAAGTGACAACTTTGTGCTTGAGTCTTGAGTGTAGTACAGTGGGAAGTAACAGAGGGTGGTTATTGGATCTTACCACACAAATGATATTGTTCAGTTGCAACCCTGAATAGATTTCACAAATTGTATAATCAAAGTGTTACTTACAAAGCTCAAGCTCAGTCTCTAAGCATATGCATTTGACCGTAAAGCCAAGGAAAGGAAGTCAGACGATATTTAAGATGACTTGACCATGACGATTTACCAGTTATGGAGGATTTTCAGACATTATCAGAAAATGAGGATGAATTCTTGGATTTTGTATCAGGTGACTTCAGCTCATGTTCATTAGAACTTTGGTATATATTCAAAATTTGCATGCTTCATATCTTTTGAAATTAATTTTCTTATCAGTACATGTGATCATGTTACCCCACTGTCATTTGCTTCACTGAACTGTCCCACTATTATTTGTTCATGTAAATTGTCCCACTGTCATTTACTTATATAAATTGTCCCATTGTCATTTACTTATATAAAGTCATATTGACATTTACTTATATAAACTGTCCCAATCATTTACTTATAGTGTCCCACTGTCACTTACTTATATAAATTGTCCCTCTGTCACTTACTTATATAAATTGTCCCTCTGTCACTTACTTATATAAATTGTCCCACGCATTTACTTATATAAAGTGTCTGATAATTAAAAAGCTTAGGGACATTTCAGGTCCCCGGTGATAGGTACAGTCTTTCCAGAGGCCCCAAATTTTTCCAACTGTTTTGTCAGACTCCCCATTTTTTCCTGTGTTTTTCAACATGACCCTTACTTACCCTAAGTTTTTTTCAATCTAACGTTGAAAATCAATTACATAATGCATGAATGGCCATATTGAAGCTAATTCAGGTATGACCTCTCTGATGTGGAACTGGGTGTATGAGGTTTGTGTGCTTCTTTTGGTAAAATGAGCAGAGCAGAATTTATACATTGTAATTAATTAAAACTGATACAAATGCCTGGATTTCATTATTGTAATTACAAATAGGCACAAATATTTAATCAACTCCCAATAGAACAAGCAATGGATTTTTGTTTAGTTTCTAAAACATCAGTAAAAATTGAGTCCAAAACATTGTCAAGATATTTTGAGAAAGCCCCAATAAATATACGAGAATATATTCACAGATGTCTTCATTATATAATAGTGGTCTCAAACCTTAATGGTCACTACTGTCATGGGTCGGTAACTCAGCTTTATCAACTACATGTTTATGGGGACAGTTCAAAACTGAATGTAAATCATTTGTACTTTGGGCTTGTTCACATATGATGTCACGCAGTGTGGGGGGGTGTCAATTTTTTGACAATGTGTGACGAGGGGGGAAGAGGGGGGGGAGTTGAAGAAATGTGATGTCACAATAAATATGAGTGTGGAACGCGTCTTCAAAAATAATGCCAGAACAAAAAAGATTTTGTGACCTACATCCTAAGTTCATTTTTATCCACAATAGATAACAACTCTCTCGTGGACGACTTATTATTAATATTGTTATAACAGATGAAATATTGGGTAATTGTTACAACCTTTATCTGGTTTAAACTCTTGGGTTTTTTTTAATTTTGTAATTCTTTTTTTAATATAATGTAATACACACTTTAAAAACAAAATGTATACTAAATCAACTGCAGGCCTACTGGTGATTAAACTTAGATTTTAAAAAATAAAATAATAGGCTAACAAGTCATCATCATCCTGACAACAGTCAGACGAAATCAAAGACATACGAGTTTAGCAAGTTGAAAGACGGTATTCAGTCCGCGGTGAACTTTTAATCTTTTAATATTTTTTATGTGAAAAAAACGACAAATGTAATTAGTTCAGTAGCGCCAAGGTTGGGTCCTGTGTCGCGCGAAGACACTGCACATTAAAGGGAATAAACATATCAAATGTTAGCTTTTTCTTTCTTTCTTTTTATTGAAAATGTTTTGTTGACACCACTGAAGTGCTAGATTATAAACAATCCTACTAGTACAAAGAGTCTTTGAAACTTGAAGACATTAAAAAAAAAAAGCAGTCTAAAAAAGACAGGATGAGGTGAGCGAAGAACTTTGAGGACTGGGCCATCGTGCGGTACTAGTAACATTTACGCTATTGAAACCATTCAACTTAAGGTGTCCAGTGTTACATTAGTTTTAATTTTCATGACTTTTCAGCAGCCCATAGCAATGGATAAAAATAAATTATATCAGTCTTTATTTAATGCTTATGTGCTGGCATATCCTACAAAAACCAAAAAGATGTGCCAAGATGAACTCATTATAAAATGGAATAGTATCAAGAATGACACAGATTTGGCTGAAAAAGTTAACCATATGTTGCAAGAGCTCAAGGTGATCTCTGTTATGAAAAAAGGATCACTTTTTAACTTTTGGACAAAACAAGCACCATCAGTTTCAAAATAAGTTTCTAATCAGGATAATTTAGAGTCTAATGAACAACCTACTGATGTCTTGAATATCATTACTTCTGAAACATTGCCTTCTACCAGCCATTTGGCTACTCTGAGAAATGCTACTGCTCAATTACATTTGAAGTCCCAAATTGATGTCATAAATTCTGACCTCGTTGGTTTGTATAATCGACTGAAACAAGGACTACTTTCAAATGAGCAGAACTTTGAGTTAAAAGATAAACAATAAAGAAAAACTGAGTTGGAAAAGAAACCAAAGAGGAAGATTGATGATCAAAGAAGATCTCAGAAAGCAAGAGATTAAACCCATCAAAACTGAATTCTCTACTGGAAGATAATCCTGAACTGTGCACAAAACTGAATATCAGGGCCAGATGTGGTCAACCAAAAATTGACGATGAACAACCGTTGCTTTTGCAAACTATACTGGATATCATAATGCATGGTTCAACTTCTCATGAAAAAAGACAGTTTGAAGTCTGCAGAAGTATCAAAACCTTAGATCAATTAACAGAGCATTTAAAAAAAGATGGCTTCAGTATAAGTCGAAGTGGACTATATCTTCGTCTACTTCCTAAGCGTAGTTTGTCGTCAGAAGGTAAGTGTCATATAACCACTGTCCCAGTAAAGTTAGAGTGCAAAATGATTATCACACTAAACATATTGATGGCCAGTTTTGCACAGCTACAATAAGACATTTGGAAGAACTCACATGCTTGGACTGGATGAGGTTTGTTTTATCAGCCAGGACGATAAATGTCGCGTCCCAATTGGTCTGATCACTGCCAATAAGCAGAGTCCACTGCTAATGCGCGTTGAGTATAAAGTAAGCCTTCTTGACCATGACTGGGTAGTTGCTGCCTGGCACAAGCTTATACCCTCGGTGTATGCCGGCATTGAGATCCATCACAACGGTCTTGGAAACAGAGACACTGTTGGCTTTTCTGGCCCAAAGTTTATAGCCATCCAATCTGGAAAACACTGCATCTACAGCACTCAGCCATGGATTTGACTTTGAAAAGTTGCTGTGTCTGACAGAGTTTGATACCATAACCAGGACTGGTATTGATAAATTGGTCAAGCCAATTCTCATGTTTACTGTTGATGGTGGGCCAGATGAAAACCCATGGTATCAAAAAGTCATTAAAGTTGCTATCCACCATTGAAAGATGATCTTTGTTGCAACAAATGCTCTGGGACGAAGTTCCTCAAACAGAGTGGAGAAAAAGATGGCGCCACCGAGCAGGGAACTGAGTGGATTAATATTACCTCATGACAACTATGGTAGCCATTTAGATGAATGAGGTAAGACAATTGACATTGAGTTAGAGAAGAAAAACTTTGAATTTGCCAGGAAAACGTTGGCTGAAATATGGTCACAGTTGACTATAGACAATTACCCAACCATTGCCGAGTATAAGGATCCATTAAATTCAGAGCTCATGGAACAGGATATGTTGTGTAGAGATCAAAACTGGTGTAACACCCATGCCCATTCAAGCCAATACTTGCATCAAATTGTGAAGTGTGATGACAACATGTGCTGTTCAAAAGCACAAAGCTCATACTTCAGCATGATAAAAGACAGATATCTTCCTCCTCCTTTACCCCTCGTTCAAACATGTGAAGGACTTAAAGTTCCAGAACAAGCAACAGATGGAGCCTTCCACAAATTTCCATCCTTGTTTGCAACTCAAGTCTCAAAACGGAAGACATTCTACCTCGGTCAGCAAACACATTTTGGACAATTCCCAATAATCTTTATTGCCTTTCACTTCAGTCTGTGCTGAATGAGAGAAAGATGTGCAAGATATTGCAAGATATGCCACATGTACTTCAGCTCTCTGGTCCTGCTGCATAGTCACTCAGTCCTTCACAAGCAAATAGCAGTTCCATCAAAGCACATCAGACCAATGAGAGTGGCTGCTAGAAGGCAATGCGAAATGATGGTCATACTAGTATATGCAGTGAATGGAGAAAGTGTGGATTGGATTGATGAGGAGGAGCTTGAGTTGGAGGGAATATTCCTTCCAATAAACGATGTTAATCTAGAAACAAATGGATTTCTTGTTCGTTCAATGGAGGAGCACCTTACTTTGCCTTGGGATAATGATAATTATGAAGAGAAGTAATTCATTTACAAATACTTCATATTTTAAACCCTTACAATTTTGTGGATTTGTTGAAAGTTTAATGTTAATAAGAATTGAAGTGATTGATGTATTTAATTTACATTTCATTTTTGTTTTTTTGTTTAAAATTAAATTTTTTAAAATAATTTTATAAACTATTAACTAGCCAAGCAGTCCTTGTAAAAGCCTGATTAATTAAACACTGTTTTACATAAAAGATTGTTGTTTTGTCTGTATAGTTAACTGATTTACATTTACTTTTCAGTATTGCAAAAAATTGGGGAAAAAAAGGGGAGGGGGGTAAGAGATTTGTGATGTCACATGGGGGGGTCTGGTTTTTGTAATGAAGTGTGACGACAGTGGGTCGCGGGGGTCAAAAAATGGCAAAAATTGCATGACATCATATGTGGATGACCCCTTTGTCAATTTTGGGTGAAGTTTTGGAAACTGAAACAAAAGTAAATATCTTATTCTGGTGGCGGTTGGTTATAAAAAATATATTTACCTAGTTGTAATTAGTGATGTAATTACATTATTCATATTAGTTGCAGTTAATTACATTTTATAGTTTCTGTTTCTGCTGTGCTTATTTGAAGTTATGTGACCAAAATACATTGTGTCATGACCAAAATGGGCACATAAACTTGAGGAACATAGAGGTAACCTGGACAAAAGAGAGAGTTACTATGTAAGAGCATGCTGTTGTTCAAGTTTACAAAGGTACATCAAGTAAAGACTTTAATGTTTTACTAATTTACACAAATTTAATATTTTTTTTATATATATCCCTATTTTGGCTCTACTTTTTCACAAAGGGTTGTTGGAAAGACTGCAATAATCAATTTAGTTTGACGTTATCTATTTTTACCTATGTATTATTGATTAAGTTTGTCATTTCAGGATGGGAAATCAGTGAAGGTGATTCACTTTGGAGTGGTGTGATCTTTAAAAGAAGAAAAATATGAACTTCACTTTATGTTACAAAAGGTTGCTGTATATATGAAAGGATGTTATGCAGATATAAGAATGCAAGAAGGATGAGTTGTACCTTACACTGATGTGATGACAACCTGTTTTCCCAGGAGACATTTTCTGGCCTTGAACTTGTATGATGATTTACTAATAGGATTAAATATAGACTGTAATAAACAACATGTACTAATATCATGAATTCTGTTCTGTCAAATTGATTGGCAAAATAGATATATTGTTTTAGTGTTAATTTGGAAATACTTCTGATTTTAAATGTCTGACCTTTCAGTAAACTTACCCAATGTAAATACACAGTGGATGCACATAACTGTAGATCGTTCATAGGTATTTACAAAGTAATTTAAATAGTCAATTTTAGATCATTACCTATCTAAAACAGACATGAATTTATCTCTTATACACTTGTGTGTGTATCTGGAACATTTCTTTACAGTTCAACAGAAAATCAGTAATATTTTTGTACTTTTTCCCTCCAGCAATTTAACATTAAAGTAGGTACATTGTACAATGTACTTACCCGAATTATACAATGTACCTAACCTGAATTATACAATGTACCTACCTGTAGAGCATCAATGACACTGATGTGAAAGTGCTTGAAGGAATAATGTATGAATATATTACTGATTTCCTGTTATGTGAGCAGTTTTGATGCATGTTCGAAGAGTTGAAAGTACAGAAATAAAGATTATGTTTTACAAATATATTGTATTGGTTTATGTCATATTACTGTTCGAGTCAAAACTGCTTTGTCCCATGGAATGTCATGTACCCCCAACTACCACCATCAAACAAACTGCCTTTGTCCAGGACTTTTTCAGTATGATACACAACTTCTCTGCAAATATCAACTAAATGGTCTATTAACTTGAAATAATATTTTTCTTTTCTAGACTGTGTTTATATATAATCACTTTCTCAGAATAAAAAGAGCAAGTCATTTGTAGAATCATTCTCCCCTTGATCTCTCAGAACCCAAGAGGACTAAACCCTGTTCACAGAACGAACTGAAGGCCCACAACCAAAAATGTATTTTACGCTCATTCAGAACTGTTCCTGGTGGACCTTATTATCTTAATATATTTCAAAGTAGTTACTTCATTCCAAACAAACATCATTTGAAATAATAACTAAAAACCTTTCAACAATACTTTAAGAATTTCACAATGTTCATTGTCACATCAACTTCTTCTCCAGTAATATTAGTGCTGAAGTTATTACATGTGCATGTCAGTATTAACGCTGTTACAGATATGTAATTTAATTGCTTGTGTGTTAGTTTTAAATTCTCTTTTATTTTTATTTTCATTACTTGTTATTGTAATGACTTTATTCACTGGATTTGATTTTGTTTTCAGAAAATTCAGTTTTCTGTTTTGATCTGATAAACACACAGTCTATTGCTCAGGTATATTTTTAGTTAACCTAGTTCTTGACCTTTTGGTTCCGATTTTGCAAGAGAAAAAGAGCAGTTATTTAAGAGATGGTGCTTAGCCAAGAAAGTTGAGCATGATTATGAAAGTCGCGAACAACTTGTATTACTTGAAGAGTTCAAGAACTGTGTCCCTAGTGATATTAAGACTTATCTTGAAGAGCACAAGATCGAAACCTTGGAAAATGCTGCTCTTGCCAATGACGAGTATTTCTTAACTCATAAAGTTCCTGTTGTAAGCAAGTCTTTCACTCAGCAGTCTACTGGTAAAAAGGTATTTCAGCCTAATATGACTCCTTCTAAAACTCAATCTGGCACAACTTTTAAAAATCAAGCTTCTGATAAACTTGATTCAAAATCCTTGTCTCTTCCTACGTGTACCTATTGCAAGAAGAAAGGACATGTTATTTCTGATTGCTTCAAATTGAAATATAAGCATCAGAATCAAGATAGACCTATCCTAAATGCTCTTATTTCTAAGAGGTCAAGGCCACTGTCATGTATTGAAAGCAATACATTTGTTGGGTCTAATAAGCCCCAGTCTGATTGTATTATGGAGAATTAGGAACCATTCATGTCGAAGGGTTCTATATCACTCTTGGGTGATTTGGCCAATCCTATCCCTATTAAAATTTTAAGGGATACAGGAGCTTCTCAGAGTCTTTTATTATCAGGTACTTTGCCTTTTTCTGAGAAGTCTTGTTCTAATGAGAGTGTTCTCATTAGGGAGTAGAGTGCGGCTTTGTTAATGTTCCTCTCCATTGTGTAAATTTGTCATCAGACTTAGTTTCAGGACATGTGACAGTCGGAATAGTGTCTTCTTTACCCATTGAGGGCATTCATTTATTACTAGGTAACAACCTAGCTGGAGACAAGGATGTGGTTAATCCACTTGTAACTGACAAGCCTTCTTTGGATCAGAAAGTTGATCCTATTGAAAAAGAAATCCCTGATTTATACCCAGCTTGTGCAGTTACTAGAGCTATGTCAAAGAAAGCTCTTGAGAATGATTTTGATAAGGAAAATATTCCTTTAGCTGACACATGTATCGATCAGGCTTTTGATGAGGTCACTTTCACTCCTTGCTTGGATCAATCAAAGGGTATTGATCACAGTGATCCTCTTTTAACTACACATTCTCTTTTATCTAATCAGGGTGTTAAACGACAATCGCTTGTCGTCGAACAGGAAAAAGATCCTGAGATCTCCTGTTTGTTTCAGAGGGCCATTAGTGAAACGGAAGCCACTGAAGTACCTGTCTGTTATTTCATTAAAAATGGAATTCTTACGAGAAAATGGAGACCTCCCGAGGTACCTGCTGGTGACAAGTGGTCAGTGAACTATCAGATTGTAGTTCCAAAATCTTACTGACAGGAAATACTTAGTTTGGCCCATGAAACTCCTCTGGCTGGTCATTTAGGGATTAATAAGACTTATCACAAGATCTTGACTCACTTTTATGGGCCAAAAATCAAAAGTGATGTTTGTAAATACTGTAGATCTTGTCATACTTGTCAAATGGTAGGAAAACCCAATCAGAAGATACCTAAGGCTCATCTGCAACCTATTCCTGCATTTGACAATTATGTGTGCGTCAACAAGATTCCCAGAGGCAATTCCTTTGAGGAATATTTAAACCAAAACCATAGTAAAAGCTTTGATAAAGTTTTTTACTCAATTTGACCTTCCCAAATTTGTCCAATCGGATCATGGGTCAAATTTTGTCTGGAATTTTGCAGCTAGTTATGCTTGAAATAAGGACCTGGCAATTCAAGTCAAAAGTGAAGTTAACGGTTTCACAGAACTTTAATGGAGAGAACTTTTGAGTTTTGTAATAGAGTTCATTCTCTCTTGCTCATTCTTCAAAATTTTCTTCAAATTAGATTTTACAGCCATTACCAAGTTAAGAAGAAAATGAATGAGTTAAATTATAATAGTACTCTGATCTAAATAAATTAATGGAGTACCAGTATATTGAAAGAGATAGCCAATGAAAATTTAGTTGTACCTGCCCCACTCACTGAAGACTTAAGTGAAGGAATTCAATCGGACACTATTGGTTTTGGAGTGACAAATCTTCAGAATTCGGAAATTATGAAAACTCTGGACCAGAAACTTTTACATTTGCAACAACAAGAAAGGAATGAACTTAAACAGCTATTATTTGAATATGAGCACTTATTTCCAGATGTTCCTATGAGGACAAACAAAATTTTTCATGACGTTGAAATTATGAATTCTAAACCTGTAAAACAACACCCATACAGGATGAACCCTCTCAAACAGGAATACTTGAAAAAGGAAATTCAGTATTCACTAGAGAATGATTTCATATAGAGCCCAGTAAAAGTGACTGGAGTACACCATGTATACTTGTTCCGAAACCAGATAAAACTGTCCGTATGTGCACTGATTATAGGAAGGTGAACAGTGTGACAAAAATAGATTCATTTCCATTACCAAGAATTGAGGACTGTATTGATAAAATTGGAAATGCCAAGTACATCACCAAATTTGACCTTCTGAAAGGATTTGGCAAGTTCCACTAACAGAAAGGGCAAAGGAAATTTTGGCATTTGTGACTCCAGATGGACTTTATCAATATAAAGTGATGCAGTTTTGTGATGAAGGGTTCTCCAAGTACCTTTCAACGTTTGATGAATATGATTACCTCTGGTCTAGATAATTGTGATGCTTACATCGATGATGTCACCATCTACAATGACACCTGGAAAGAACATCTAGAAATGATTTGGAAATTCTTTGACAGACTCACTGATGCAAGTTTGACAATTAATTTATCGAAAAGTGAGTTCTTCCATGCTTATGCAACATTTGTAGGACATATTGTGGGACATGGACAAGTTAAACCTATAGATGCTAAGGTCAAGGCTATCTCTGAATTCCCTGTGCCTGTCAGTAAAAAACAGCTGATGCGATTTTTGGGTGTGGCTGGATACTCTCAGAAATTTTGTTCCAATTTTTCTAATATTGCTGAACCCCTGACAAATTTGTTGAGCAAGAAAAACAAGTTTCTTTGGACTGAAAAATGTCAGGAGGCTTTTGATAGGTTAAAAGCCATACTTAAAAGTGCACCGGTTCTTACAGCTCCAAATTTCAGTCAATCTTTTAAACTATCTGTTGATGCGAGTGATGTTGGGGTTGGAGCAGTATTGATTCAAGAAGATAGAAATGGTGCTATTTCTCTAAGAAATTAAATAAGCACCAAAGAAATTACTCAGCAATCGAAAAGGAATGTTTGGCTTTAACATTGTCGTTACAGCAGTTTGAAGTTTATATTAGTTCAGCTCCTTCTCCGGTTGTTGTGTTTAGTGATCACAACCCCCTTACTTTCATTGACAAGATGAAAAATAAAAATCAAAGTTTATTAGGGTGGAGTTTGTTTTTATAAGAATATAATCTTGACATCAGGCACATCAAGGGAAAAGACAATTTAATTGCAGATGCACTTTCCTGTGTATAGAAATATTATTTCATGTACACTTTGTATAATTCATAAGAGTTCTTCTTATGTAATTTTGTTTTACCTCATGTATAATTTACATATGGTAAAAAGAAAGCTTTATTATATAAATCTTTCTTTTTCTTTATGGGGGGAAAGTGTTACATATATGTAATTTAATTGCTTGTGTGTTAGTTTTAAATTCTCTTTTATTTTTATTTTCATTACATGTTATTGTTGTTGTTGTTGTTGTTGTTGTTGTGGGGCTTAACGCCATTTTTCAGCACACGATAGGGTATACATGGCGGCCAGTATTAATGGTGGAGGAAGAAACCGGGAAATCCCCGGAAAGAACCACCGACTCACGAGAAGCTACTGGCAAGCTTTCTCACATATCCACATTCGCCGAATCCTAGACTCGAACCCACGCAGAGGTGAGATGGCAATGATCCGTAACGGAGAGTGCTTTAGACCACTCGGCTACTTGGGGCCCCACATGTTATTGTAATAAGTTTATTCACTGGATTTGATTTTGTTTTTGGAAAATTCAGTTTTCTGTTTTGACCTGATAAACACGCAGTCTATTGCTCAGTTATATTTTTAGTTAACCTAGTTCTTGACCTTGGTTCCAATTTTGTAAACATTGAGAAAATGATTGGTCATTACCAAGGTCATGTTAAACATACATGTTAGTCTGCTGTAAACAGTTTATTTTTAAATTTATTTCCAGTGTGGGAATCTGATTCTTAGATAGGGCTATTCTAGCCTACGTGATAATTGACATATTTTTTACTGTGCTGTTCGGACAAAGTAAGTGATCATGTGACCCATCACAAGTGTCAAAATGACATTTTAGTTGGATTTAATTCTCAATCTCAGTGTTTTCTGGTTTAGTCGTAAAATATACCTTCAGGCAGAAAGGTATTCCTGTTGTTGTCATTTGAACTGAGTTTTTTTATTTAAAGTAATTTATTCACCCTGGAAAATACTCTTCTTCAATGAAATTCTTGGACAAAGACATTCACTAAATTATTCGGAATTCAAAAGCCGGAATTATATTCTTGGTGACTCAACAAGGAACTGTTGACACATCAACACAAACTGGTTATAGAGGACATCATCGCCTTCCATATTGGAATTTCATCAAGATTCAAACTTGGATTTAATTAGAACTTTTTAGTGATAGGACTTATATTTTTGAATTCTAGGATTAATTTTTGGGTTAGATTCACAAACCGTATGTCCTATTTCATATTTTTACCTTGTTTCTGGGGAAATAAATTATTTTGTTAAATTTACAAAGCTTGTTGACTTCACTCTTTTCTTTTGTTACTTTTGTACGAGCCTACATGTAACAACGCAGTAATTCACTCACGGTTATTTTGTCTATATTTGCAGCAAATATTTGATTACACTTTCTTCTTCAGAAGAAATCTGTTAAATAAAACACCCAAATACATCAACTATATACAAATAATCACATAAATTTACTTGTCTTTTTCCTCTACTGGACAAAACCTGTTGATATTGATATGCTGGTCTTGGAGAAGATTTATTTTGCTTTCCTTTTTGTCACCACTGATGTTTTTGGCTCTGTGTTAAATGTTTCGTTTTTCTCAACAAGGATTTTTTTTCCTTTCAAGCACCTCCTCATATCGGCTGTAATGTGTATTTCTGATATTAAATTTCTGTGGATGCAGCTTCTTTTGGAGGTGCTGTGTGCTGCTCCAAACTCGTCCAACCAAGATTAGCATAATTAAATTCTTTCTTGAAAAGATCACAAAATGCCAGTCCTTTGGCATTCAGTTTTCTTATGACTGACCAACTACATTTCCATTGATTTTTTGCTTCAGCCCTTGCCATTTCCACACATTTTTCAACATTTATTGAAACTGTCTGTGTTCTTTTCTCTCTTGAAACTCGAGATGCCATGTTTTGCAAGCATGCTTATTTCTTTCCATTTTCATCAGCTTGTTACACAAAGATTCACTGGATGAGTAGAAACTTTTGACAAATCAGAATACTCTTTACAATGATCATATCTAAACTAATGTACAGTATGAATATTTACAAGGACTGTTGGGACTGGACAGACCTGTTTTGTTTTTTTTACAAACCGGATTGGAGATTAAAAAAATGGACTGCACTGAGATTCAGATTTTTCTCATCAGGAGAAAATTGGAATTCTGTTTTAATATGAAGAAAAATAATGTCTGTTATAATCAGACTCATTGAAGGGTGATACAAGTTTACACACCAAAATCAGGTCAAAAACTTATCAGAAATATGTCATAGAGAGTATTATCTTATTAAGATGCATGGATGCTGCTCATAACCAAACTCAACCGAGATCTTGATGATGTAAGCTTACATACCAAATCTGATCAGAAACATGGCCAGTAGAATATTCACAAACTCAGCCAATTAGATACAAGTTCACCTAATTAATCTATATGGATGTCACCCTTAATTAAAATTTTCTGAGATCTTGATGATAAAAGTTTACGCACCAAATTTTATAAAAAGCTGATACACTCGCAAATGTAGATGGACAATGCAGGATGGACAAAGGCCATGCCATAAGCTCACTTGGCCTTTGGCCAGGGAAGCTAAAAATAACATTATTGTAGTTGACTTTAGGTTTCTTTTAGGGGATACAGGACCAGTGTGTTTCTTGTTGGTGAACAGTGTTAGATATATTGGTATGATGATGTCACAAAAGATGGACATACTTGCTTGTGTGTTTGTGCATCCATGTATTTGTCAGATGCTAATACTGAATAATCAATAACATAACTGCAAAAAAATTAACATTTTAATTCTAAATTGTTTACAAACAATGATGAATACATTTTTGAAAAGTCCTATTTCTTCTTGGGCTTACTTGCACCTCCAAGCTCTTCCAATTGTGCTTCAAGAGTTTCCTTTTCCCTGTCTGGGATGTAGCGGTACTCATCGTCTTCTTCTGTAGGCTGGAAGTGGTGAACCCAATGGTTATTAGCATTTGATAAATATTTGTAACATTGCATTATAAATTCTGGTGTAACAGCTGCACTCCCATAAACATTGTATCATAAATTCTTGTGCAGCAGCTGCACTCCCCTACTGAGACAGTAATATGATGTAAACAAGGTCTGACAATTGAAATCCAATGTGATGAAACGAACAATAGCTTAGGTCTGAATGAACACATAAAAATCAAGCACATGCAATTTACCTTGTGCATAATGAAAACTGTAACATTAATTAATATTAACAAAAACAAAATCCGACCATGTAAGTACTTGACTGTTAGATCAACTGCCATGATCAAGCATTTATTAAGTGAATTTTTTAAACTGAGCAATGAGGTGCTTTCACTGATTATCTATTATTAAAATAGTTTTACCTAATGCACTTGCAAAGATTGTACAGTGGCAGAGATGCAGTTTTTGTTATTAATTTTTAATTTCTCTACAGTTACATGCATACATCATGCCATTGTCATAATTGCTGCCACTGTGCTGATAATGAAGATAAACAACAGTAAATTGTACTGTTGTTCATTAAAAGTTATTTATCACACATATTTGTTGAAACGTACCAAAATGGGATCTATTTGTGTAGACTATTCTTCTAACCCCAATAGAAAATCCTCACCTGGTAAAAATGCCAGTGGGAAATTCACTTTTTAAATTTTACATCAATGGAGTTTCCTTATATAAAGTAATCAAAAGCAGGCTAAACTACTTCTCAGCTTACAGGTAAATGGATCCATCACATTTCAAATTAATAGTGACGCCGATAGCATTCCTTTGATCTAAATATACTGTCAAATAAAAAAAACCTCCAAATAATTTGTGTGAATAATTATATTATCATAAAGGAACTTGACATTTTGACCACAAAACACCAAAAATATTTATAAGTGTCTTCAGCTTACCACTATCGACCATGAGTTGTTTTATAGTTATCTCATCTTGGCTACACAATTCAAACAAGTATTCTCTGGCTGTATGGTTAAATCATAGTGAACTAAATTTTTAAAAAAAATGTTTACCTCTTTAACAGTAACTTGAATTCCTTCTGGTGTGTGCATTCTTAAAAGCTCAACAAAAGCAGGAAGTTTGGTGGAAGGCACATCTTGTAACTGGAAACAAATTCATTGAAACATGTTAATTAAATCACCAACAACTATTGCAATAAGTTTCATTATTTCCATCCAGAATATTTTGCTTCAATAAAAAGATGATGGAAGAGGAGGAAAGACATACCAATGAACATAAAAGGCAACCGAATAGATAGGATTAAAGCAAATGTCCATTTCTGATACTGTAACAAGTGCTTGACAAAAATTGGAACATGGTAAACAAGATCCCAGAAATAAAATGCAGAATAAAGGTAGACAGTCACAATTATATAGCAGTCACCCAGTCACAATGGCCATTCTTTTTTCCCGTCCAATTTCGTATAAAAAAGTCATGTATATAACTGTCAGAGGCCAGGTGTTTTAAAACCAAATAGCAGCTTTCACCTTCTGTAAGTGGTTGCTGGGGCAGTGATCATTGTATGCATGCAAATTAAACTTATTTGATCAGGAAAGAATTGTTTCGATAAAGGAATATGTGAATTGATGTGTAAACATTTCTTACCTCATTGGTACTCGCCATACTCCAGTCAGTGAAACTTGAAGGTGTCAATAGGTCAAGAAAATTGAGAGAGGTGATCTTTATCATTGCAGAAGGGATTTTATTCTTAAATTTCTGGCCCACCAAAAGCTTTGGAATCAAATACTCTTGCTCTGAGTTGTGGAAGAAAATACTATTGATCATATTAGTTGAAAAAAAAAGTTACACTGACTATTTTGAAATGAAACAAGAAAAGAGCTATTCTGATTGGAAACAAAATCGTAGCCCCCCCCCCATTTCAAACTTAAACGTCTGTCCCTTAGTTGATAGAGTTGAAACAATTTGTTTGCTGGATGGTGGGAAAAGCTGTCTAAAAGTTGCAGCTGAAATGGGAGTTGCCATCTGTGACAGTGTAACATGTATAGTTCCATACCTTCATCTATTTTATTGGCCTATAAATTAAAGCTATTACTGATGAAAATGTTAATCTTTGAGAAGAGACAGGAGTTACATCCCTTTTCATTTGTGATATTCCATGCTTCAAGTGAATTAAAACGACAGTGAAAATATGTATCCCCCCATGATTTTCCTATCCACAGTAATTTGGGGGTAAATCATCCCCAATTATAAATCTGAATTTACCTTGCTTTGATTTACTTTGAAATAAAAACAATCCAAGTAAATCAGAGAATGTAAGTGCATGTTACTGTTCATTGTTCAATTGTACACATTCTTGTAACGGAAAACTGAATTGGAAATTAAAAGCCAAGATAATACTTAACAACACACCTCAAGAACATAAGGGGTTAATCCATGTTTATAAGTCTATAAGTTGGTGCTAACAACTGCCACAGGTGTAGACAGAAGTTCAAACCTTTAAGCTGATGATCAGACCTATTAAAAATTACAAATCTGGTGATTGAAAAGTTTTGAAAATGTTATATGATGTACCGATTTTGGTCCAAAAGTTGACATGCTTTTGCAGTGTAACATATTTTTAAGCCTTCAGAATGCCACCACTAACCATACATACTACTTCTGCCATGTTGGCAGTACATCTTCCATTTTGGATTACATGCCTGACTCACTTAATGCAAAACTCAATTTCAGGCATGGCACATCAGTTTAAATTTTCAAAAATATCTTAAAAAGGGTAAAATTGGTGCTCTTTCAAAAAATGCTGAAAATGGTATACCTTTATCGGTCTATCAAATGAATGACAGACAAAAATGACCCAGTGGCTTTAATTCATGCTCTTTCTCGACTGCTCGACTAGCCTAATGAAAAACCATTTGCAAAAAAACCATTTTTTTGTGGGGTCATGGTAGAGCCGTTTATCATCTTTTCAAATATTTTTTATAAATTTTTTTTCTTCAGACTTTTAGTCTTTTTTAAAGGTTTCTATGGTCATAATGAAATTGTATGTTTTTTGAGGTATTTGAGGTCCACTGGAGATCCCATTACTTGTGTCAATAAAAAATAACCCTCCAAAATATATAAATATTTCATACTTGAATAAGAAAAAAAGATTTACTCCAATATGTATAACAACTTGTTGTGTGTTAAATTTTTAAACAATGTCACACATTGATACTGTATTTGAATTGGCTTGTTTACAACATGTACCCAACTGCCAATGGAGTAGACCCAAATCTGTGGTACATTAAATACCGACAAAACTGGGTCTACCCTGCTTGTTCTATTGTTAATTTCACATCAAAAGCAGGGACCCTGATCTGCCGATGGGTTTTTGTAACAACAAATTGGGATGCTCATGGTTCCCTTTTAGGTGTGCTTCATACACGGGTTTATATGAAATGAAATCTTTCTAAGAGGCTGAGACAGATCATACCTCTACTACACGTTCATACAGCTTCAGTGAGTAAGTATTCTGTACACTTGAAGTATTGGGCTTGTATATATTCACGTTGCAACTGGTGGAAGGTACAGCAAAACTGCAAACAGAAATCTATATAGTAACTGTAATAACATGATTTTTGTAGTCATTTTGTCCTCAAAATAATGTAATTTCTTTTAGAAAGAAAAACAATATTATAGCATATGCACTGATTTGGGTATACTGGAATAATGTGTTGTGAATGAAATTTATATTTTGTTTTACCTAAGCTCCATATTTCAAAATTAGTTCACTTACATCAAATTGAATGAAGACGAACTATGTGCACACAGCTTTCTGATATCACTGTCTTTATTACTTTTTCATTTCAATTATTGCACTTTCTGCCCTCATTGTATAATACAATCAGGATGGGGACTATTTTATACGGAGAACATTTTTGTGTACGTGTTAATCATGCAACCACTTCAGTGGACTTCACAGTCTCTCTCTCTCTCTCTCTCTCTCTCTCTCTCTCTCTCTCTCGTAGATTCTTGACAATGCACTGTATTAATTGGACTTTTGGTGGGGTACATGAAAAATGGTTTGGATGATCCAACATTTATCAATCAACTTCTCAAATCTTTCCAAATCTGAGACTCATAATTTTGATTTTTCTGTTTATGATAATGAAATTTCACCAGGACACAAAATTTAGCATTTGACAAATAGAGTCATTACATGAATTCTTAAAAACATTGTCTTGCTCATCGGCAAAGTAAAACCGGAGTTTTCCTTAAATCTGAGGAACTGTCAAAATACAAAAAAAATCCCCAAACAATCCTATTAAGACTTTAAAGAATATATTTCCATCCATTATTTTAATTTTCAACAGATATTTGAAACCTGGAATGAGTATCATGTCCTAGACAATCTAAAACAGTTGTTCCCAATCCTCAGGACAAGAGGATGTTCTCATACATGCCAACCACAAGAGAGGTATAAGCACAAATTTTGCTAACATAGTGGCAAAAGAGCGTAATCTATGGTTAAAAAGTGTAATCTATATATCACTAGTACTAATATCAATAACAAGACTTCATTGACGCTATTTTTTGAGGGTGGCAAAATTTATAAAAATGTGGAAACGGGGTCATTAGGTTCTGAAAACCTATTTTTTTGGTTCGTGGTCAAGCAAGTTTGGGAACCACTGATCTAAAACATAATTGTAAGTTAAAAAGCGTAAGAGTTGATTTGAAAAATTTACTAAACACTGTTCCAGAAGCTTGAACAGCTCAATTCAGGGGATACTTGGTCTGGATAAACCAATAATTATATTAATCTGGGTTTAGCAAGCCATAAATATGGTGTACCAATTCACAAAATGTACCTGTCTGTTTCAAATTCCATTGCCTTTCCCATTTTATGAACATATTTAGCAAAAGTCTCTAGAACTACAAAATCATATCCCTTCATTCTGATATGGACTGACTCGTATTCGGGAATCTCTGTCCCACTGCTCTGAAATAAAAGACACCGAAAGTCAATATAGTATGATTGCAAAGTTATGCTTGCTACAAGCTTAAAGGAAGACTGATGTGTACAAGTTTTTATACTAAGCAACATTTTAACAAGAAAGTGTTGGAGAAAATAAATGCTGTGAATAAACTATTTTCATGGCATATCAATTCTTGTGGAATGCAGATTCTTATTTGATGGCAGCCACAGGCATGGACCTCAGTCTTGTCTATTACATGACCCCAACAGGAGATTAAAATTCCAAGTGTTGGCACCTAGAGTACAATCATGGTCACAAGTTTGACATTTTTACCTTTAAGAGTGTAGGATATATTTATGGAGTTATCTATAGACGATAATGTCCAATACTCTAAGTGTGAAAAATGGTGATATATATCAGAATACATGTGTTAAATTTCTACACAATGTTCACTTCTTGATCATAATTGACTTTTGGTTCTTGATCTCAAATAAATAACGTTGTCAAAACTAAAAATAATATATCAGAATTTTATAAAATCAAACTGGAGGATTTGCTCAAATATCCCACCCCCCCACCCCACCCCGCTTCCCATGCTACATCCCCCCCTCCCCCAAGCCCATGATCAAGATGAATCTATCACAAGACAAGAGTCAAGAGTTCCACATAGGGACTGACAATCTGCTGGCCCTGAAAAATGGCCAGGAATGCAAGATAAGACTTCCTTCTTTGCAACCGTTTACTGATGAAACTGCCTTGATATTTTGGAGCTATGACAAGATCCTCAAGATGGCCACCGTGGTGGGCACATTGGATGTTAGATTGGCATCAGCTTCATTTGGACCAAATAGACACCATAAGAAGTCTTCAGGTAAAAACCCATATCATGATGATTTTCTGTTTAGTAGAGTTGCAATAACAACATTTTTTCAGATGGCTGCCATGGTTGCCATAATGGACAACAGATTGGCACAATTTTCTCTTATGACACACTACACGTAATAAGAACTCTTTGGGCGAAAACCCCATGTCACAAAAATGACCATCGTTCCTGAAGATTGGCTTGGTTTTGGTGCCTTGAAACTCAGCAATGGATGTTGGTTATTTAGTGCTATGGCAATTGGAATAAAGTGCCTTGGCCAAGGACACACCCCAGTACCTGACACAGTAGTAGGACGCAAACCTGCACCCTCTTAGTCACAAGTCCTGTATGTTAACCACTGTGCTGCCATGGCTTCTCCTACCTCCCAAAAGATATTGTGATAACAAAACTTTCAAGATGATCACCATCATGGCCATATTAGAGGTCCAACTGGCACCATTTTCATTTAAAACCAACTATCCATGAGAAGTCTTCTGGTGAAAACCCCATGTTGATATGACTTTCCATTATGGTGGAGATATAACAAGATTTTCAAGATGGCTGCCATGACAGCCATACTGAATGTCAAATTAGCACCATATTCATTAGGGACTAATTAGACTGCAATGAATGTGTGTCTGAAGTTTCAAGGCAATCCTCCAAGTAGTTCAGGACAAATCAAAATAATTTGTGCTAGAAGATGGATGGACAACAGACCATCATATCAGCTCTTCTCATCTTTGATGAGTATAAGTAGGGAAGTGCAAAAACAGTGTGATTACCCTATTATGTACTAGATTTCACAGCAATCAACTAAAAACCACAATATGTA
The DNA here is from genome assembly GCA_016617855.1 of Megalonaias nervosa. Lineage (NCBI taxonomy): Eukaryota > Metazoa > Mollusca > Bivalvia > Unionida > Unionidae > Megalonaias > Megalonaias nervosa. Next base: position 92,856 of record JAECUM010003217.1, on the reverse strand, counting down.
CCAAGTTTAACAACAGTCCATAATAATCTGCAAGACATATAGTTGCGCTAATGGGATTGTATCATAAACTGTATTATGTTACAAAACAAAAAGGGTAATAGCTCTAAAGTTGCTGCTAAACTTAACACAGTAAGGCTCTGGCACGTAATATTAAAGGATTTTGTCAGTGTTGTGCAATAACATGTAGTTCTCATTTTGTAGAGAGTTCTAAAGCAGTTTCTAATAAATAGATCTTTTTGTTCCCTGGTTTCAAATAGGTTCTTTTTTAAATTTCAAAAGTGTGCTATGTGAAAACCACAGAAAACACCCCAGACCAACTCTTCAAATTCAGCATGTTTATCAGGCTTTTGAGAATGTGTTCAACAGCTAAATGACCAATACTAAGTTAGGATACACTGGATTAAATGGCTCTGTTTGATTAGTGTTCCCATTGTAATCAAAAGTACAAGTCATACAGGTTATGTAGATGTTCTGAAAATGCTTCAGCAAGAGGCATAATGTTTGAGAATCTGATCCTTGAAAGATTATATGAATGCCCTGAGAAATGTATACGATAAAAAATTTTTTAAAGTACATGAACATTTTTAAAAAAGGCCAACCAATTGGTGTGATTCAATGAAAACCAGACTGAATCTCACAAATGATCTATACAGTACTTAAATCATACATGGGGAAAAAGTTTGGAATGTCTCCTTTTACACTGATATATGAAATCAGTGACTGTAAGTGCTGATGGGATTAACAAAAAAATTAGCACAGAAATGGCAAGAGGGCAGATTCCAAACTGCACGAGTTATGAACACAGTGCTAACTTGCACAATGGGTGCGGGTGTTCTTAATAATTTCCTTTTTCAGAAATGAGAGTGTGTATCCGCAGCAGGTTTTTGGCATCTGCAGAGATACAATATGGAGGATATGGATGTTAGTCATCTCCGCTCTCATACTCGGACTTGATCTAGATAAGATTTTCCTTTGCAGGCGAAAACTGCACTATTTCTTATGTTTTAAATTAATACAGTAATAACTTCCAAATTTTAGTAGTCTAGACATGAAATTGGTTATAAAAAATGTTTTAAAAGTATTGTTGTTGTGCAAAACAAAGGTATGGTGACCAGAGGTTTCGCTAGGATTTTAAAACTAGGAGCCGAGGGCTTCTATTTTAGCAAAAATAGGAGTCCCACCAGCTAAAGTTTCAGTCCCCATAAGCATATTGGGCATACCTGAAGTGGCTAAATGTCCTGATGAGAAGAACCAGTGGTTGTCATTGAGTTTAATTTTCCAAATTCTTTACATCAATGACATTTAGCTCTTGTTTGTTCTTTATAGTGAGACTGAATTTTGTCCATCCAAGGGAAGGCCTTATTCCAAACACTAAGCCAGGCATCACACACTTTCTTACACTTGGCTACTGTTACATCTGAACTATAACTTCTAGCAACTTCAGCACTCTTCTGAATCTCATTACAATCTTCAACAATTTGCCATTTAACCCCAAAATACTTATCCAAATTTTGCAAATGGTATATTGTCTTTTCGACGTGTCTTGATTTCGAGGCCACACGCACTTCTTATTCTGCTACACTAGGAAACAAACACAATAATGAAAGCTAAATTTGTTCATTTGATGTACACTTACAATTAACACATGTATCTCTGGGTCACTGAAGGCCGAAATATCATTTTCCCACCACTCAGCAGCTAGTCGAAGTCTTTGAACTTGCTGCCCAGCTATTGCATTATGTTCTTTTGATGTTCTCTTAAAATGACAACAGGTACATATGGGGGCCTTTCAGCCACTGAATTCTGTCATTGTAAATATCAGCACAGCTAAAATGATCAATTGATCAACACATTTTCCCACTCAGCAGGTGACTGAAGTAAGACTAGCAAGCCTTTGAATTTGCCGCCCAGTTATTGCAAGCATACAAAGGACTCCTGCGTAAGTGATTTTCTGCATCCCAGATAAAAAATTTGCATCCAAATACACGTGATTAAGTGTTTCCAAGACCTCCTGTGACCAAGATAAGTCCCGCACCTGATCAAATGGAGCAGTCTAAAATGGCCCAAAAGACTGAATAAAAATCACTGACAGCTAAAAGGTCATCTGTTTGGAAGTATTTATTTGTTATCTTGTCAAAGATGAGAATGGAATATGATAAGTCTATGCCTGTGTGTAATCAGCATACTAGAAATACAACCAATATGTCAACAAAATGGCACAAACCTACTACTCTGAGACCATCTCAAGATGAAAGACCATCAAGTTGATATGTGTATCAATAATGATGCTTATTGATTATGTATCATGAATCATATCAATACAAGACAGAGGTCTATCATTTCACCCCCTGCTTACAACTATGGACTTAATGCTTAAAATCAATCCATCTTTAACACTCATTAAAAATATTATGCACATCTTGTCAATTTGTCAGTTTATCTACATAAAATATACAAATATGCTATATAGAACTCAGCTGTATCATGTTTCCCAATACTGGGGTAACATTTAGTTCTTATAATGTATTATGATGGGGTTATATTTAGTTCTCATTGTATTGTGTATCCCAATACTGGGGTTACATTTAACTCTTTTTATACTCTATCATATCAGGAGCACATTTAGTTCTCATTGTATCATGTATCATGATATGGGGATTATATATATTTCTTGCATTGTACCATGTGTATCATGATATGAGGATTACATTTAGTTCTCATTTTAACATGTGTATCATGATATTGGGGTTACGTTTAATTCTTACAATGTATCATGATATTAGGGGTAAATTTAGTTCTCATTGTATCATGTATCATCATATGGGGATTACACATAGTTCTCAACACATATGTGTATCATGATAAAGTGATTACATTTAGTTCTCATACTGCATATGTATCACAGTATGGGGGTTATATAGTGTTCAGACTGTATCATATGTATTTTAATATAAGGGCCACATTTAGTTCTCACACTATCACAGTGATATATCATATTTCCATACATTATTTTTATCCTTGATTGATATCTTACCAAGTCATCTGGCTCAAAAACTCCACAAAGTTGTCTACTTTCACTAAAACTGCATCTGGAAAAAAAAGTGAAAAGAGATGTGCATGTATGGAGAAAATTCCCGGTCCAGCTGATTGGAAAACTTGTGTTAGGGAAGTAAACTTTCACATTACTCACCAAGAATTTTTTAACTAATAATAAAATCAAATACTAAGTTTTGCTCAGTTGTGTGAAAATATCAATTCTGGGCAAGTAGGATTTTTCTAGCCCTGTATGTAAGTTTATATATACAGATATAGCATTTTTCATTAAAAATACAAGAAATAAAAATGTAAATAAACATATCAATCATAAGCAAAAGTTACCATCAAAAACAGTCTGTATGCATGTGTATTGTACATAAGAACTCTGGTACCTTTTTAAAAATTTTATAAGATCACAAGAGCTTAATTTAAATACAGTTTATGTTTTATGAACAATAAATATGATCAATATTCAGGATTACCTTTGCATGCATCGTATATGCTTCCACTTTGAATAGCTGAACAGATTCCTTGCTGTATTTCTTGAGAACATGTTCACCTTTAACAAAACAATGATCATATTTTCAACATTATCAATATCTTCAAGTAATGCACAAATTCATAAGAAAATTGCATGTACCTATAATTTTTATGTAGCATTAGAACACACATGATGTCCCACCCAGTCACATTATCCTGACACAAGGATGACCAGAACAAACACAAACCTCTTAATACTTAAGGCCTAGCGTGGCCACTGTTAGTACCATTTTTATAAGTCTTTGGTATGACTCGGCCAGGGTTCGAACCAGGGTTTGTGTATTCCATGTCTAGCATGTATGCTTGGTTCTTCCTCTGACCTTTCTATTCCGAACTCTCTATTTGCAGACTTCCCTCTTGGACTGTCCTCATCTGGTTCTCGGGAAGGGATATAGAAAGCTGTTCCCTTAATGCTGAGATTTAGCCTAAATATTTAACAATGTTGGTCAGAAACAATGTTGCAAGGTCAAGGTTGTTTTCTGACTTACCGTAATTAATTTTCGTGAAAATACGAAAAATATATATAGTAATGAAGCAAATACTATTTAACCAATGCATATCGTTATTTCCAGTAGGTAGACAAATAATACAACCATAAATAAGCAGTCCTATTAATGAGTTTTTGTAATGAAGCAAGAAAGTGGGTAGTTATATTAAGAAAAGCCCTCTTTCTAAAAACAGATGCACTCGTATTGTGCAATACGTGTTCTTGGATGTTTCAGTTGGAGGGGAAAAGGGTCCAGTTTAGTTATATATCGACTTTAGTGCTTCAGTGTGTTGTCTATGAAAAGTTACATTAATGTTATATCGGTAACAATGAAATCAGGACGAAGAGTATGGTCTGAAGTCACTTGTGTATTTATTCGTATGTACATGTATTAGGGGTCGTTTCAAAGAGTGCTAGAAATCTTTTTTGACTGCAATTTTACACAAAACTTGTAGAAAATAAAATGATTAAGTGGTAGTTTATTAAGCATTTTTACCAACTTGCAATTACAAGACTCTAATCTTGTTACTGCTATCAGTTAAAATTAATTACAATGCATAGCTTCTGATGTGCTTTTTAAGTCATATGGCCAAAACACACTGCATTTACCTCAATCCAAACACACATATACTACAAGTATGAATAGAATGGGTATGAATATAATAATTTTTATACACATACAAAATGTGTTGATAATAAACATATAACATATTTTTCAACTTGAAAACAAGGCGTTGCTTAAAACTGTTAAAAGCATACTGAGAAATAGAGCAAATGATTAAAATAAGATAATGCAGCTATATATATATATATATATATATATATATATATATATATATATATATATATATATATATATATGTTTATTGCTTTGGTCTCACTTCTCTCTGTTTAGCTTCCACTTCTCCCTGTTTAGCTCCCACTTCTCCCTGTTCTGACCAAAAGGAGAAGTCACTTCTCCCTAAAATTTAAGTCTAGCTTGACCCCTGCCATGAATATAGTTGTGATGTAATAATTATTATCAAACTGAAAGGAAATTTATTCTTCTGCAAACAGAATGTTACGTTTAAACATTATTCATGTCAATTTATGAATTTGTTTTTAACCCTACAGCAATAATAAAATCAGAAAATAAACCACAATGAAAAATAAACCACAACAATAAAATTGTCAGTAATTAATTTCAATCCCAGGAAATGATCACTGTGAATGTTGTAGCATCTCCATTCCCACCACAGAAACTTACACGAGTGAACACCTGGCATTACTATATCGTATATACAAACATTAATTACCATCATTAAATTAAAAAAAGGAATGAAGAAACATATCGTGAAGGTAATGTAACCTCAAAAAACTGATTCAGAATAAATAAATTATTTTGTAAATATGCCTTTCGGGATGAGAATAAGAAAATAAGTTGGGATATAAAACATGGGAAAGAGTTGCCACACGTATAGTAGCTTCATACTGTGTATTTAGGCACTGTTAGTTAACAACAAAATAGGGCATAACTTATTTGCCAATCAATTGCTAGTGCTTACACAATACACACTGTAGAACATAGTTTCTTTGAATTATGATGGAGGACCAGTCCTTTTTACAAGATAATTGCAATGAATGATAAGAATTAACTTTTAATTAGTCAAACTGGCTTTCTTGCTTATTTACTTAAGATTAAGCTTTAGCTATTGTGCAGTTTGGCCACAGCTAACCAGAATATGAAAAGATGGCACACCCTGGTGGAAAATAAGAAACGTCACATGGAGAAATGGTGCATCGTTTGAGAACTTCACGCATATTGAACCTGGAAGATCGGTCAATATTTAGTAAAAATGTTTTAATTTTGAAAAGTCGAAAGGTATGTTCCATTCATCTTAATGCACTTGCATATTAAGCAGGCGCAATCAAGGCCATGTCGAAGGGTAGCGGAAAATAGTCTGGCATGCCTTAAAGGTATGATAGGAAGTCAAACTTCGTGTAGGCATACCAACTTAACAATCTATATCAATAATGTCCGAGCTAAACATTGGTACCACATTTATTAAGCTACATGAACTTGCTGCTGGAATATCAACACTGATTCATAAATAGGTCATGCGAGAATAGAGAGAAGTGTCCTCCCGTGTAGGATTATATAGTATATCATATAGGCCGGCTCATGGTCATTCTGTACCGAAGTTGTTTCGTACCCCAGGTATTGGTCATTTCATACCCAAAGTGCTGGTTATTTCATACCCATTAATTTACAAGGTCAAATATACAGTATTGTCATATTTACCGCTCCCTCTCCAGGATTAATCTTTTTCCTACCTTAAAAATTGCATGAGCAAAGCATATCTAGGCAAAAAATTGACCAAACACAAATAATTACAGTAATTGTATTGTTTTCACTGTAGAATAGCATCTGTGTACTAAAAAGATTTAACAAAAATTCACATTGCCAGTAAAAATAAAACGTTGGACAGGTTTAAATAACTGAATTGAATAAGTCCATTCTTTTTTCTATCGTTCAAATTATTGTCATATTTCTTGGTATTATTTAGTAACGACTAACGTGACTGAAAAAATTACACATGTTTATTCTCTCAAAGCAACTAGAAATTCTGCGATATTTTAATAATGGGGCTGAATGCAGATAAAACAGTGTTGCTTAAGTTTCTCTTCTCCAAGGACCAATACTGGTGTTAATTTCAATTTTTGTCGCCTGCTTTTAAATGTGTTGAACGTGGTATATTATACGGATAAGCAACATTGAACAGCTTTAAACAGTTTGAAATACGTATGTAATATCTTTTTATATGATATTGGTGGTTATATTTGAACTTTAGGTACAAAACAACTATAGCATTAGGTACAAAACTACCAGCACCCTGGGTACGAAACGACCATTGCTTTAGGTACGAAACGACTCAATTGGGTACGAAACGACTTGGGTACGGAATGACCAGATACGATATAGACTATATGATTGATGGGTAAATTGTAAGCAACGATACGAGCCCCTATGGTGATACAGTATTAAGGAGTCGTCAAGGGGGACACTAGACCAACAAGTAGGTCTCCGCTTTTTTTCCGCTGTCAGAACAAAAAAAAAAAACAAAGCGGAGACCTACTTGTTGGTCTAGGGGGACACCATCAAAAGTACACACTTTCATTTTATGCATCTTACCAGTGGTAGAAGCAAAGTCATTCTGAGGGCAATTATATCAAAAATATTCCGAAATATGTAAACCGACTGGTTTTCTTGGCACCTGGTCTGTTTTACGCCTGGCCTCGCGAAATCCTGTCCTCTCCTAGGACCAATACGACTACGGGGAAAGCTACGAAGTGTTCCGCTGGCCATAAACATATGACTAAGAACCCGAACGCAGCAATGCAGTTGGCTCATACACATCGAGTCTAATATTAACTATACTAAGCATTGACTTTTCTCAAATTTTAATTGGTTTGATCAAAGGAAGTAACTAAAAATTTAAAATATTCAATAAAGTATTTTTTAAATCATTAATTTTACCCCAACCTGTCAACTAAAACTTTTAGCAAACCACTGCACACAATCTCACAACCCTCTGATTAGAAAGGTTCATGTGTTAATAATGTGTAATGGGAGGATTTGTTAAATTATTTTCTCTGGATTATAGAGACTCTAACTAATAATTATTTGTTTGTCCCGTGAAAAAATTATGCATAAAATGTCTATATAGGCTCAGTTAAATCGTGCAAGACGCTAGAAAGTGAATACACATTTCAATCTAAATTCCATTTGGCAGATACGATCACTTCTGATTTCAGACCAGCATATATGTTAACATATTGGCTATTCTCATCTGTGCCTATAGAATCAAAATACGTCATTCATATAATAATAATTATACATTCTTTTAAATCACGCGAATACTTGCATACAATTCTGACATGTTCACGAAAAAAGAAAATACAGAGAAAGAATGCACGAAGGGCTTTCTGTGCTTGCTTTTGCCAGTACGCTCAAAAGCATGAGATTAATTCAAATGCATGCAAGTTGGCAGAAAAATTAACGTGATTTGCTGGATCACATGCATGCACGTGTGCAACCTCAAAGCCAATGTTAACGTTTGATCACAGCAGCGAAAATATGACGGTTAAATCAGAGTTTCAAAACTTTGCTCTTCTCTCCACCCGTACTGATTAGCACAAGATAAGCTATTCTAAAGTGTTAAATGTGTGACTTTCGACGCATATTGCAATATGTGAAAATAATAGAAAAGTATACATTTAAGCACAATCCAAGTAATTATTGATTAAAGTTGTATAGTCGAAATCTGGACTGTTGCTAACTGATAGAACTACGAAAACGATTGTGCTTTGGAAAATATACCAGGTTTGTAACAATGTGATAATGGCAAGTTCAGATTATTATTATTAGTAGTAGTATTATTATTGCGTCCGTGAATTTTTCGTTCGGCAAGATGCCTCATTGGTGAGTTGTCCTTCGTAGACCCAAACTATTAGCATGTAAGATGTATATGATTTCACGTGTTCATATGAAGATGACCATCACATTCAGGGGCTCCGTCAGAATTTTTTTCGGGGGGGGAGGGGGGCGAACATGTAGTGGTCAGCTATTAAGCTTTAAGGATGTAGGCCAAAACAGTTTAGATGTGAAATCGGAGGTGGGGGTGGGGCGGGCAAGTGCAATTCGGTCTCTGCAATTCCTTTCAACACAAAGTCTGTCGTTTCAATATGGATGACAGTGCGCCAGATGGAGCGATCCTGTTCAAGATATTCCCGATGTTGAATTGTTTGAAGGATGACTTAAGAGAATCTTTGAAGCGTTGATTCTGACCACACTGAGATCGCTTTCGCTCATTCAGTTGGCTAGCTTCTTTCGTAGTTGCCCTGCTTTCATCCTGATGACTAGGCCTGACCATCTCATCCGTGATCTCAACAGCACAGTGTTGATGCTTGGAATGCCTGTCAGTGTGAACATCTCAGTGTCTGGGACTCTGTCCTACCATCTTATCCTCATCAGTTTCCTCAGGCAGACGTCTAGAAAAAGTGAAAATAGCTCAGATTCTTGGCATCGTCTGTACACCGTCCAGATTTTGCATGCATACCGCAGCGTGGCAATTTAATGACTTTGCTGACTTTGTTTTGTTTGCAGACCGAAGCCTCTGTACTTCCACACATTTCTACAAAGTCAGCGAAGGGCCACACTTGCTTTAGCTATTCTGGCGTTGTTTTCATTATCGATGTGGACTGCACGTGACAGTGTACTATCAGGATAAGCGAATTTCTCCACTGCCAGGAGTGTCTTGACTATTTACTTTGATTTTATGCTGTAAGTAAGGCTTTCCAGGAACAGATTGGTGCATCACCTCTACATTATACTGATGCTTAGTTTCCTCGATATTCTGAATTTGCATCAATTGTTTCCATTTGGCTCCACATTTTTTCGTCAAATGCCCGCTTTGCATTCTCCTGTTCCAGGTTGGAGACATTGAGCTGCTGGAAGTTTTTGCGCTGTGGTGATCTGCTAGGAAAAATCTGGATTTTGAGCTTGACTGTGGCCAGTCTAGCATTCTGTATTTCTCATGGTTGCCGTTACTCAGACATCCTGCCTGTGTAGTCTCCTGACAATGACGCAGTCCAGATGCCAGTGCTTGGAGCGTTTGTGCATCCAAGTCGTCTAGTTCCGGTTTGACCAGGCGGAAGACTGTGTTGGTAATTGGAAGGTAGTGTTCAGCTCATTTCGTCAGCAGGAGTCCGTTGTTGTTGTATTTGCCAAAGCCATTTTTGCCAGTGACATCTGGTCATGTTTGGTGACCTGTGCTAGCTCAAACGTTGAAGTCACCAAGGATGATAATAGTAGACTAATACGCAGATCCTAAACCAAACCGAGAATTCTCCTATAAAACTTTCTATTTTGTAATTTTATTAAGGAGTCATTTTCAGCTCAAAATAAGACTAAAACTATTTTATTGGAGTGGCCAGAAATTTTTTTTCAATCTTGGAGAGGAGACCCCACCCTTTCCAATTTTGTCGGAGAAAGAATATCCTAGTTTAGAAACCTTTTTTGATTGAACATCGCAACTGAAAATGACAGTTGAGCTGATAATCCAATGACATTTATTGATAATATAGTTGATGTTTTATTTGACAATGATATAAGTCAAAAAATAAACAACAGGATGACGTTCGGTCTACCATTCCACGAGGTCTGACAGATAAGCCTCATGAGGTCCTAGGAGTCCCTTTCAGACATACCCACCCACCGACCACCCACCCCCGGCGAATTTCTAAATATACGAGTCGAAAATTTAGAAACTCAGAGGGCTGTCTATTTCATGTAGGCCTTTTTTTGTGGCCCACGGGACTCTTCATTTTTGTTAAGACATACCTACGGCGAATTCCTAAATATCCGAAACGAAACTTTAGAAACTCAGAGGGCTGTCTATTTCAAGGCCTTTATTGTGGCCAGGCACCTAATGAGGTTTGTTTTAGTCTAGCGATGTTTTTTTCGGAATGGCCCTTGTGTGGGGTACCCCTTTAGTGAGGTCACAATGTCACGAGCTCACATAATCCTGCTGTTTATTTTTTGGGCTGCACAGACGGCACAAACACAACACATAAACTTATCCTAAAGGACGGCACAAACAAACGGGGGCCTTATCTACGTCCAACAGATTTTGTACACTCTTCCCATAATCAACCCGGGGAGTGCAAAAGTACACCCACCACGTGGTGACATGGTGGGAGAGTGTATTTTGTCTGTTGTGGATTTCGAGGATTTTTCCGGACCCCCAATTATCTTAGAAAAATGGCATCAAAATCACCTCCATTGACATATGTCGATCATGGGAATCAAACCACGGACCTTGAGCACGAGAATCTAACGCTTTAGCACTAGACCACAGACCTGTCTTGTATATATATGTTCACAAATTATTATATACTTACCAGTTACCAGCAGGAAATTTCGCATTACATTTTATGATTCTGAAAAACGTTATTATAAATGAATCGGGAAATCTACGATACATCTGCTTTGGTAAAATATAAATCTGTTTGTACAGAAAAACGAAGCTTTATAATACAGCGGCTGTATACATTACAAGCGACTTCTGCAGTCTGAAAAATCGATAGTGGGTTTTTCCTAGGCCATGAAGATTCCATGCACCCAAGTGAAATTAATACAGAACATATGTTTCATAGTTGGAAATTTCGCTGTCTATCTAATCTGTCTAAGTCGAAATTAGACATATGTATACAGTAATTCTAATGTCTTTGAACGATAGAAAGCAAAATTGTTGCATCAGATTTGTATGTATGTTAACTATGTCCGATAATCCAAATACGATTTAAACTAGCTGGAACGGTATTATCTCCCTTTCAAACAAATATTTTTCATCGAATAACGTTAAATTTTAAAGTTTTGCACAAAATAGGGAAAATTATAAATAATTTTCTAACAGACACTGGTGTAATGCCCAAGTGCTAAAGTATTAATTCCGTCTTTACAATATCTTTTATCATCGAAATTGCTAAGTCCACGTTTAATAATCGTATCTGTCTCGAGCTTGTGAAGATTTGTACGGATTACATTTGTCTTAATAAAACTGACATTATTGTTTAGTGCGGTTTTAAAATCATCAAATTTCATACATTTCTTTACATAACCACTAGGAATACCTTTTGCTTTCTTTGTCAGTTTATTATCGTCGAGAATTACGGCATACATTTTACTTCGAAGTCCAACAAACTCTCTCACCGGCACAAACATAAATTTGTCCTTAAATTTACTGATAACTTTCTTGTTAGTATCATCATAAAATCCAATATTTGTCGGATAATCTGATAAATCAAATAAATTTTTATTGTTATAAATATCCTCATAGACATCTTCACATTTTATATTATAAACTAGCGAATCTGTATCAGTAGATAGCAACTCCGAATCTTGCCACTGCTTTTTAGTAAAATTATAGTGAAAATAATACATTAGCCACTTTAATATATCAAGTACAGCTGCACCAACATATATTGGTTTATTTCACTTTAAATTTGTCTTTCGTCGTTGTATTGCAACAAGATTTTCATTAAATATTTTCATGCTAACAAAATCGTCATCGTTAACTAATTTATTTCTGCGATTTATATCATATACAATTTCAAGATTTACTCGCTTTCTAATGTTCTCCATTGTCTTTCCAAAAACTGAATTATTCATTAACTTAAAAAAGTTTTTCTCAAAGTCGGTCTCAGCAATAGCACGACGTTTGGTATTTAAGTCAATATAATTTGACATCCACCTCGACTGATTAAATTTTAGCACACGATGGACTTTTCTCAGAATTAGTCCAGCATCTACTGCTTGTTTTAAATTTTTGTAATGTATCATGTAATTTCTTTTATTTAGCAAATTTGGAACTAACTTATTAACAACGGAATTTTTTACTGTTGTCATGGCTCGTTGCTCAGGTGATAGTAAACTGTAATCTATCATCGTCGACTCTGCACAAAATGGGTAGTCGTTATGTAGATTGTGTAACGAACTAGGATAATCTAGATCAGCTTCAACAAAGTATGAAAAATTTCCAGGTAAATCTTTTTCAGTTTCTTTAAGAAGTTGATCTGGAGTTATCCAATGAAACCCACCGCAGGGCATTGGCTCTGACATGGCCCAACCGTACAAATTCATACAATTTAGATAAATAATATGATTGGATGGGAGATTTTTATCATAATGTTTTAGATATTTATTATTGGCTACTGCATATTTTTTTTGTTATAACACTAATTCCGCCTCTGATACCTTTTTCAATAAAATTAAACATATCAACATCTGTTAAGAGATCCAGTTCTATTTTGCTTGTTTTTAGTAGAGCGTCCCATGACAGCCCGGGAGCAGAATAATACTAACAAGGATCTAGTCCATAATTGCTGTAGCTTACTCGACGAAAACTTTCAAAAACATCTGCTAGTAGTAATACATCTGTTGTCAAATATAAATCATGATAATCACCAAATGTTTGACAACTAAATTTATTCCAAATATCTTGTGCATATTTGTACTCGTCGTCTGTAATATCTTCATTTTTGAGCTGTGAGTAAAATTTATCTTTGCCGGGCAGAGAAGTTTCATCAAATCTGCTCCAGTCGTCGAGATACTCATACGGAAAGATACCTTTTCTTGTCAGTAGATTAAATTTATCACCAAAGCAACTTCGCAGATTATGAAAACTGCTACTAGCTTTTACAGCTTTTTTTTTTACAAGATCTTCTAATGATACTAATGTAAATTGCATGCTGTCAATAAAACGTAATTTTCCGAGAGTAATTGACATATACTTTTCAAAATTATTTGGAATACATTTTATCTTATTATTTAGTTTTAGCTTAGATTTAATTTCTTCATTGCCAAAAGTTTCTACAATGATATGACTATCATAACTACGAAAATAATGTAAAACGACAGGTATAAAATCTGGCGCATGAAATTTTAAATTACAATTGTTATGAGCTGCTCCACGATACTAGCCAGTTAGATGACAGTGATCGCGCACTTTGTCTTGAACTCCGTTTGAGTCTACCAATAACTTCTCGCAAATATGACAATCAACTGCTTCATCAAATTCAAGTTGTTGCTTAGATGTTATTTTCACTGGAGCTGTCTTAAATAATCTGTTAGAAATCTTATTAACATCATCTATAAGATTTTTTAGTAACCATACCGCCGGATTTTCAGATTTATTATTTTACATCTGTATAACTTTACCGGACATGAAAACTTATCATCGACGCAACAAACTACTTTATAAGCTACTCCGCATGGAACATGTTGCTGTATTTTTCTTGTACTTGATTTATTAGGATTATTTTCAGCGCCAGCCACTGGAACGAGTAGACACTCAAAATCGGCATAAATAACGAAAGGTATATTTAGTTTATGATCGTAATTTTAAAATTTTAAGACTTTCTCTTTTTCGCTTGGCATTGTTATTCTTTGAACGTTGATACGGTATTTAAGATGTTCCTGTAGTTTCTCATTCTTAGAAAAACCCTGCAAACATTTGTAACAAATATTTATTTTTTTTATTTTTATTATACTGTCCGCCAACTGAGTTGTTAAAGTTTTTTTTATCCAAACGTAATGTCCTTTATAAAATAATAAATTTATTGGGTTTTTTGTAGCAGTCTCTGAAATATATCTTGGGTAAACATTTCCTTGCTCATCCAGTCCGAAAACATTTACTGAAATATTGTTTTGTTTTTCAAACTTTGGTATCTGATTTTCTGCCACTGGAAAAGTTACTCCGTTAAAATCTAGTTCGTCTTTGTATGACAAATACTTTTCAATTCGGTCACTGTGGTCACTCTGAGGATGTTTCGCAGACAAAATTGCTCAACGAAAGGATTGATCGTCGTTGTTTTTGACATTTATACAGCATTTTTTGTTTTTAATTTTTTTTTGGAAGATCAACGTAAGAACTATGTCGAAGTATGTTATATTTTGCTGTATGAATTAAAACTTACTTTATCATTTCAAATTTCCAACCTGACCCAGATGAAGTAAATTCCTCCAATTTTTTATTTATTTCTTGGTGTATTTCATCGGCGACTGTGGTAATATTTGTTCCAGTTAATATTTTTCGTGATTTAGCTGTTAGATATGGTTCTGAAATTTCTCTGTCGAAACTTGTATTTTCAAAAATTATATCAAGTATATCTTTTTGAAGCGCATGTAACTTTGATAAAATCATATGATACTGAACTATTAGTTTGATACTTTTGTGTGCTGCAAGTTCTTGAGCTATAACTAGTTGTAAAAGATGATACAAATTTGTAGAGTTAAAATTTGCTAAAACATTTTGATTATCAAATTTGTAACTGTTGTCGTATCCGGAAAATGCTGTAGCAATTTTTTCTGCTTTGATAATGCTCTTTTTAGCAATATCGCGCAATTTTAGCATTATATTATATATAGCATTATTATATTTAATTAATTTTTATATTTAATTAATTTTTACTTATTTTTTAATTAGAGATATAAAATCCTTATAGTATAATGACAAAAATTTCGATATATATGAAACTGAAAGCGGAAGAGCAAGAAGCATATGATGTTCACCCAAGGTACAACTTATATGCTGCAAATGTATTAGGTTCGGTTATTAACATAAAATCTAAAAAATATATTGGTAGACCAACACCAGCTGGAATGATAATTTCAGTAAAAGGTGATAATACAGATATGACTGAAATGTTTAGAAAAGATTTTGTTTATACTTTGTTCTGCGATGATATCCCAGCTGGACAACGAGTTTATAGAGTAAATAACTCAATAAACGATGACAATTTTGAAAATTTAGCATTACAAAACGAATTTCAACCGCATCCAGTATTTGATCTTTATGAAGCTAATGATCGGGGTATTATAAGACATAAAAACCAAAAAAAGTTGTTGGTTTTATGCAAATTACTGGCTATTTAAATGTAACTGTTAGAGGAACTAAAACAGATTTTGTTTCTTATAAATCACATAGGTTTGTTTATGAAACATTTAATGGCGCTATTTCAAATAATTTAGTTATCGATCATATTAACAGCATTAAATCTGACAATCGTCTAGAAAATTTAGATCTAGTTACACCAAGAGAAAATAGTAGAAGAGAAAATACTGGAAATAATGATTTTAGTAAGGTTAAACAAGTTATTTCAGTAAATCTTGAAACTAATGAAGAAATAAAATTTAGATCAATGAAAGCTGCTGGGAAATATCATAAAATTAATACAGCTAGAATAAAAGATGTTGCAGATGGCGTACATAAATCAACAACGTCAACATCCACTTTTGACAGATTTAGTTTCAGATATGACGATCAATGATATTTCTTAGCTCGGTTTAAGTTAAGCAACTGTGGGCAAACATCAAAATATCATCACGGTCAAATTTTAATGTTATAAATGCACCATCATTAAGTTTATTTTTGTCTGTTGCTGTTAGTAATATCCTATCATTTTGGCCTTGCATTACAATAACGTCAACAGAATAAGTACTATAACCAAACAAACATTTTCAAACAAACTGCCTCAGCTAATTCTTTGTAATTTAGTATATTAACTTTATGATGATATTTTACTTCTGGAGATTTCGTTTCGCTGGCCATTATTATCATAAATTAGATAAAAGTATATTATAATATGAACTTGATGAAACGACTTGCTGATATATATGCTGATGATAATTTGATCTCTAGCGACAAAATCGCCAACGACAGAATCACAAGTGATAAAATCACTAACGACAAAGTCGCCAACAACACAAAAAGTCGCCAACAACAATGTTAACATAATCTCAGAAAAATTTGCTGCTTATAGCGAAGATGATATTTTGTACGACAACAATGACGATGATGATGAAGTAGTTGCTGTCGCTGACAGAAAAAATTACAGCTGACCGACAACTGGACGATATAATGTTAAGTATCACATTGGTAAAAAAATAATAAAATTTAATTTTACTGTTGCTGAACAACAAATATTTTGGCAGCTTATCAAACCTTTTCTTGGTGTAAAAACAACTGGCTGTCAAAGAAATATAAAATATGATTTTATTTTTGTTAAAATATGTAATTTAATGCCAGTTGATAATACAAGAAAATTACATTTAATTTCGTTATGTAAAACTATCAAATGTAAATCTGTACTTGTAAAGTACGAACAAATTTATAATAACATTATAAATAATTTTGCATCGACTTAGTTGGTACCCAGCTATTAAATTTATCGCTATATCCTCTCCATTTAACTAAACTTTTGTCGCCGCGCTTTCTAATAACTTTTTCAATAACAAATATATCTTGGGAAGTTTTCTGAAGTTCCTGCTAGTAAAAACTACCAGTTATAGGCTCACCTAATAAATCTTTCAGCGCGTATGTTACAGGTATTGTTAAAAGTACTTTATCAACAACAAATACTTCTTCGCTCCCGTTTGGAGTAAATCCTTTTTCAAATGTTTTTTTCGTCAGAGAAATTCTAACTTTATCACCAACTTTAAATTTATGTCAGCGGTACATGTTTTTGTTTGCCAATATCGGATTTTTAATTGCGTCATTTGGCGACATTTTAGTGGTTCGGTGTTTCGTGTTATTGTATTCGTCAACAATGATCTGTAAATTGTCAATATACTTATTTGTATTATTAACTGTCAAATATTTATGAATTTTTTTCGTTTAGCGTGCGATTAAATCGCACGACGACAACGCTTTTACCTTCTTTTCCTGTAACATATTTTTTGATATTATTTTGGAGCAAAAACCGCTCAAATATTTTATTAAAAAATTCTGCTCCGTGATCGGTCCAGATTCTATTTGGTTTTCTTTCTGTACTAACGATAACCTGTTTTAGTACGTCAGTTATTGACGTTCCTGTCTTATCTGAAACTGGAACACTAAAAGCATATTTGCTAAAAATATCTATGACATTAAACAAGTATTTCTTGTTATCGTTAAATTCGGTTAGATTTGACACATCAACTAAATCTATCGCCCAGATATCGTCAACGGCATTTGCAACAACTTTAAGTCGCGTAAACTTTTTTTTTAGGTTTATGTAATTCAGCTGCCAGATCATCATACAATTCCTTTCCGAGTCCAAGTTTATATTTTGCTCCAATAAAACACTGCACCAGCCTTCTATCAAAACGTTCTCGCATATTTATCGGTTTCATATCACGAACTTCGTCTAGCATTACTTTATCACAACCAGCCTTATCTTGCTCGTTGTCCCGGTAGCAGATATCATGGCGCATTGCTATTGCATCAACTTGATTGTAAGGTTCTTGTCCTGGCAGCGGATTATCATTTTCATCTAGTTGTTTATCAAGAGGATTATAAGGTCCAGTATATTTATGGCCTGGCAATGTCCAACCGCCTTTTGGTTTCGGCAATTTGCCAATTACTTTATGTATATCTATACCTGTTCCTATTATTTCTCTGTTGTTACATTGTTGACAGTATGTGACAATTTTATTTTGCTCAAGACATAAATCTCTATCACAATCACACTTGCATCTCATTCTATTAATTAGTCGTCTACTAAAATAACGTCCCTGACATTGTCAGGGCAACCAGCTCCCAACGACTTTATCGCTGGGGATAATTTCTTTAAAAACATACTTTTTCTTTTTCCGCAGATTGCACAAATACTTTTCAGCATCGTCCTGTTGTTCTTTGTTTTTTCTGTTGTTTCATTGATATTTTCTGTTTTAGTTTTACATTTGAGACAATATGTTGACATTATATATTTGCAATTTAGATAAAATTTTGTGCAATCTCATCATTAGCGTGAGAAGGATGTTTGTCAAATTGTAAAATAAATTTTAAAAAATTAAATTTAGGCTGGGACATTTGTTTCACGAACATTATACAATAATATCCACAAGCAGAAGTTCCACAGGCTGAATTTGATTAGACGAATAATTTATTATTTCATACTTCGACATGTATTTTTTTATTGCGTCGCTCGGAGGAAGTCCAAACGAGTCAAAATAATTGTTATTATAAACTGCTACCTAGTGTGTACCAGATCCGTCGTTGAAATTTTGTATATTTATCACGCAGGAACCAACATCTGTGATATTAGCAAGTTCATCTTTGGAATAAACTCCGTGGAAATTTTTTACTTCTTTTAGCTTATCAAGTATATCAAAGTTACTTAGCGGGGGGGGGGGGCGTGTTCCCGGCAATGTTAGTCCTCGTCCTATTCCAAATTGACCTGGCACTAGACTTCCCGCTAGTCCCGCTATCAACGGTCCTATAAATCCGCCTTTGGTTGTTCTTCGACGTCGCGGTGTCTTTTTTCGTAGTCTTTCTTTTTGCTGTTTTTCGTTGTGGCATTATATTTATCAGTCACATAAAATTAAACTGAAAGTTTCTTTATACCACTTCCCTCAACTGCTTTTTTCGTTACGCCAGATATTGCTCCAGACACTGCTGCTAGTCCTAATGTACCTAACACCAGCAAAATTTTAGGCATTAACGTTATGGCTATTACTGATAATGCCGGACCAAAGAAACCACCTTGTTTTGCCATCGCTGTTATTTGTGCGGCACTTAAATTTAAAACAAAAGGTTTTTTGCGATCGTACCTGTTCACCTGTTTTTTGGTTAACATTAATTTTGTTAAAATACCCTTGGAAATGTCAGGGTTGATTTTTAATGATACCTGTTTCTGCTTTGCAACAGCAGCTGCTAATTTTTTAACTTGACCTTCAGTTAAGTATATTTCTTTTGCAATATATTTTGTCATCCTTAATTATATTAAATTTATAGATTAAACTTGCAAAATTATTTATAATTTTTAAACTTGTACTGTCATTTTACCTCCAACAGAATCAATCGTAATAAATCTGTCGCTGATCACCAACGCGTACACGTACAACTGCGCTGCTGGAACTGCTCCGAGTGTACAAGTAATATCAATATCAGCTGTTGAATCGACAGCTCGCTCGCAATGTTTACTAACATCAAAATAAAATATTGGATAAAGTGTACGAAATTTCTCTACTGATATCTGAGATTCGTCTCCAACATCCTGATATTTTTGCACTGCGTCGAGCAGATACATGTAAGGTCGAGTAATATTTTTATTAGCGTCATCTGCAAAATTACATTCTATCGCTCGCTCTGGATATTGCTTTGAATTTAGTCTAGCATATATTCGTCTAACATCAGCGTTATCAAATATCGCATTATTTTGTTGTTGGTTACCACGTCGCGCTTGCTGTTGAAATACAACAAATAATTGCCTCGGCAGTTGTTCACTTGATGTTGTTGTAACTCGCCATGTGTAGTCAGTAGTATTTGGAACTGCTGTTTGATGTATTTTATGTTGCTGAAAATAAATTCTGTTTGTATGTTTTTGCAGCATATCATTTAATTCTGACATTTTAGTGATTGATGGTGTTATTCGTGGCATCCACAGCGCAAGTTTATTTATGATAAACTGTACATCAGCTCCGCCTGACCTAAACAGGCAGTCGTTTTGTTCTGCTTGATCTAAAATAAGTGTATGTTTAACTCCACGAAATACTTTCTTGTAATCGCGACAAAATCCAAATATTGTACTTAATGGCAGCATCATTGTAATTTGACGTGATCCTGCTGCAAGTGACTTTCTTCTGGTATAACCTTCATTATAACGTATATTTTTTCTGACGATAGGAAATGAGTTATTAATCAAATTCAACATTTCAGTGCCGGTTGCAGCACCACCTGGTGGTGTCATACCAAGATTATTACAAGCAGCAGTAAGCGTGACTCTTGTAGCTGCATCACCGGCGACTGCACCTGGTTCGACTATACCTAACGCAGCAGCATTAATAATAAGAAAATCTCCTACAGTTACAACATCTGCAGCGGCATTAGCTCCAGCCACTAGAATAGGTTGACCCCCAGCTGAAAATTTAGATGATGCCATAAAACCAGACCCACCACTTCCGGTATCTTTAAACCACATCATATTAGTTGCAGTCGATCTGGAGTAATCGTCGGAAAACGAAATAATATTTAAGATTGTACTTGCAACTTGTAGGTGGCTCGAAATATCTTCTACTGTTTGATTGGTTAGTTGATATCGAGCACTTTTAAATAAACACCAACCATCATTTATAAGAGCTACTTCTGTGTTAGCTGCAATTGCAACAGGTGGATTGGCCACTGTCATAATCTGACCGCGAACTTCCAATATTGCTTTATATGGCAGTAGAAATGCATCTTCGTCTCGAGTATTAAATGTTCTAACACCAGCTTTATTTGGTTCATTAGAATTTTCATCGAGATACTCAACATACTCAAATTCTGTTACAGTGTCATCGATGTCATAAGTTTCTGTTAAATCGAGATAATTTTTAACAGATATTTTTATTTATTAGATTATATAAAATTGTATTGCGGCGCTGTTACTTTAGATATTAATTTTTGTATAATCTGCTCGCCCTTTGGTGATAAAAGTTTTTTTTTTGTTGTTGTTATCATAGCATGTTGAGTTTCTTTTGCTGGAGCGATTTCTGATATAACTTGTTTTATCTCAGATGTAGACGGTATTCCACGTTGTGGATCGCCTTTTATTTTATCAGCTATTTTTTTGTCCCACCGCAGTTCCAGCGGCAGATGCGGTTCCAGTTGCAAAAGCTTTTAATGCGTCAAGTGTAATTGGTGCAACTTTACGCGCGATTCCCGGAGCATTTTCAATAATTTTAGTAAATATATTTCCCAAAAATCCACCAACTATTTTTCTTCGGTAAATTTTTTTTTTTGTTTCATTATATCTGAGGTTGTATAAAACCGAAGTCGATTGTGCGCACCTACGCAACGCGTAGGTGTAAATAGTAAGTAACAACCTCGTTATTCAGATCCAGCTGTCGTCCAGATTGATCTGTCAACTGCATATTTATTGCTGTTATTTGATTTTCAACATTTAGCGGATAATAAATAACTTTCCGCGGATTAATTTGCATGAGCGAGCCTGGTGGAACTTCTGGCGAAAAACTATATATCGTTTGTCCTTTACTACCCTGGGCTGAGTAAGATCCAGTTGCAATGGAGCAATTTATCAATATTGTATTTACGTCAGTTATATTTACCGGCAGTTCACTGTCATATGTTATAGTTTGTTCTGCTACAGATCCATATTGCTTGTGAGTAAATCCAATCAGCTACGCTATGCTTATTGATGATGAAAAATCTATTATCAAATTATTTTTTAATGTTATTCTAGCGCGTAATGTGTTATAATTCGGTACCAGTTCAAAATTGTCTGAAACTCCTCCATTTTTCGTTATTAATTCGCGTATCGTCTTATTTAAATCAGTTACGTTGTAGGCTCCTTGCGGAATTTTAACTGATTTCCATATAGGTCTTGGAGCTGGAGCTAAAGTAAAATCAAATTCATCGTTTACTCCAGTTTTTACGTTAGCCATGGAATGCCAACATGTGCATGAAATTAGTCCAATTTCATACTGTTTTTCAGTATCAAGTTGTATTGGCGGAATATAATTACTGAAAAATTTGCGCTATCTTTCGCGTAAGCTATCGCGGCCGTACTAGAGTCTAGTAATAATGTTGTTGACATTGCTATTTATTATATTTTTATAAAATTGACATTTACAAGTTTAGGTCGTCGCGATTAAATCGGTGTGTAAAGTTTTGTATTCATCAGATGTTAATAAATTTTCCGATCTTAAATGATTAAGTATATCAATAACTTCATTGTCAATTTCAGCGCCAACATTCCCAGCTTCCTTTGATGATATCAGCAGCATTAATCTGCTTATCATTTCGGTTACTAATGCAAATATTTTTACCCCAGTTCCAGTTTTTTCTTTAGCTTTATCTAAACGATGTTTATCATAACCATCAAATACATTTTTAAAACTTCGTCCTTCAGTTCTAAATTTTCCAGTTCTAAATTTTACTGCAGTATTTTTAAAAACACCGGCAATAACACCATCTCGGGAGCTTTTGTAAAATTTTGTGAAATCTTTTTCTTCAGCTTTATCAGTTTCATCTAAAGCTTGTTTACCATCTTTAATTTTTTTTATCCAATATAACAATTAAAGTATCATATTCATTTTGTTTTAATTTATCAATATTATCAACATCTTTAATAATATTTTCTTTCATAAAAGTATCATAATCTGAATCTTCTATTTTCTCTTTTACCATTACTTTTATTTCTTCAATTTGCTTCATTCTTTCAGTTTCCTCGGAAGTTTTTATTTTTCCTGGGGATATAACTAGTGGCTGTTCAATCTCTTCTAAAAATGTTATGCCTTTTGGTATCCCAGCTTCTTCTTTTCTATATTCTTTCACTCGATTTTCATCATTTATTTTGAATTTCCTTAAAAAAGTCCAACTCTTACCAAACCCTTTAGTTCTATTAGCCTCAGCTGTTTGATAAAAGACATTAGCAATAATACCTCGCCTAATTTTAACAGATAGTGGTATCATTTCCTCGTGTTTTATAGCTTCATCTAATTTAGCATTAGACTCGTTACCAGAAAATATCATTTTATTTAAATCATTATTAAGTTTATCATATCTTTCTTTCGACCAAGTTTTTATATTATCAATATCATTTATATCATTTTCTGTCAGAAATTCACGATATTCACCATCTGATATTTTTTCATTTGTTTTTTTTTTCCTAAAAACTCGTTTTTGTTCATAAATTTCTAAAAACTTTATCGTTCTCTCACCAATATCTTTTTGTTCTTTTTCAATATCCTCTAATCTTTCTGATAATTTTCCCAACGCAGTCCTAATTTCATGTGAAGTTAGAGAATGTAGCGAAATAGGGACTATGGGACTTCCATGTTAAAAAGTGCCGCGGCCCTATAGCGACAAGATTTATAGAGACAAGGGGAATTAGCATTACAGACAGGGTCCAGGCACTATAGGGACAAAAGGCATTTTAACATGGGTGGGTCTGTATAGGGTCAATGGGAATTTAACATAGGGAATGTATAGCAACAATGTATTGGGCCTGTCTAGGGACAATAAGAATTGAACAGGGGTGACGTCACGGTACTGGACACCTGGGAAACAATGGTAACAATGGTGCAAGGGGCTGACCTCACTCGGGCGGAATAGTTTTGCAAGGGGCTGAACTGAATAGGCGCTGCTCTAGGGACAAATAGAGACATGGTTAGTGACAGGGTTAGAGACATAGACATACATAGATTTATCGACATAAATTTATTACACAAAAAAATTGACCAAAAAAAAATTGTATGCAAGAGAGAATAGGCATCTTTTCTAAACAGTTGAGTGGCCCTGAAAAGGGCCTTTGGGGTTTCTTCTTCTTCTTCTTCTTCTTTTCCACAAGTTCCTTATCTTCTTCACTACATCCCCCAACGCAGTAATGTACACAGTGTGCTACTTGTGTCCGATTTCGGGACATTAAAGTCCCACGGGACAAAGACGAGCTGGATTAAATGCATCCATGCTCATCGTTAGAAAGTCTGCCTCCATTGCTTCGCTTATTGAAGAATTATACTCCACTTATAGAGTCACCCCGGTACCATGCTGACACGCTCATCAGGGTAGTAGGTTTAATGCGTGCATGGCACAGTATGATTGAATGTCCGGACGAGGGTAGGATGGTAGGGATATAGTTAAGAGGGGAGCCATTTGTAACATGTTGTTGTTGTTGTTGTTGTTGTAGGGTTTAACGCCATTTTTCAGCACAAGATAGGCTATACATGGCGGCCATTATAAATGGAGGAAGAACCCGGGAAAACCCCGGAAAGAACCACCGACCCACGAGAAGCTACTGGCAAGCTTTCTCACATACCCACATTGGCCGAATCCGAGACTCGAAGCCACGCAGACAGAGGTGAGATGGCAGTGATCCGTAACGGTGACCGCTTTAGACTACTCGGGCACTCGGGGCCCCGTTTGTAACATCCAGAGCTAATTGAGATTCCAGTTTCCAAAAATAAATAGCGTCTTGCAGAATTTTGAAAGATTGTATCCGTGCTGCTGAATGTAGTGAAAAGGTAGGGAAGAATTGTTTTTTGTTTTTGTTGTTTTGAAGTGGGCATTAAGTTCTAATTTATTTTGATTGGGTTTTTATTTATAACGTTTGATAGTTTGGGGTTCTATAAAATTATGTAAATTATTTTTCTCCTTGTGCGAGGGACCTGATGACTTGGATGTTAGTCACCTTGTACATTTAATTTGGGACCTTAATTTCTATGAATAATTTGTGTGCCGCATTGTGCGGCGGGGCCTAATGGCCATTGGATTTTTGACCACCTTAAAATTCTAATGTTGGGGTTCTTACATTAATTATTTAGACTTTTCATTTATCAATTATTGCGGCTAGTCCTGACGGCTGGTATGGAGCCACCTTATAATTTCTAATATTTATGGACCATATTAATGTAATGAATATATAGTATATATTACTCCACTTCACTTAGTGTTGAAAGATGAGAAATAGATGAAAGAAGACAGAAGTTGTTAGTATTGAAAAGTATCGAATCTCTATGATAATGAATAACTGGATAGTTTACCTATCACTTAATTGTATTATTATTAGATTTGTTATATAGGTAGTAAATATGGATTATTACTATGTGCATTGCATAATATTTAGTAATTTTAACCTGTCCCTACTGCCATTGCTAAGTCGAGAGTTTCTTCTAGCGTTAAATGCTAGTTTAATGCTCGATTTCAGTCAGAATAATTGATCTAGAGTGGACCTTTTGTTGCGGAAGCCGCTTTAAATTTTGGAGAATTGCTTATTTATTCTAGGTGGTGTTTAAGCCTGTTGTTAATCATAGTTTCCGTCACTTTGCATATATTGTTTGTGAGGGAGATTGGCCTATAGGAACTTAATTCTGTAGGATCTTTTCCCGCTTTTGTAATTGGGATAACTATTGCTTGCTTCCACTTGTTAGGGATTTTTCCGGTTTTCCAGGAAGTGTTGATTAGGTCCAGCATTATGGTCTCCATGTTTCCGGGTAGGTTCTTGTAAAACTCGTACCCTAGATTGTCTTCTCCTGGTGAGGTTGTTTCTTTCCTTTCTCAAGGCAGTTCTCCATTCACAAATGGTAAAAATCCATGTTTAGTGGACTGGAATCAATTCCCAAATCGGTGAACAGTTCGGGGTATTTCTCTTCCACAAGTTTCCGATGGCTTTGGAACCTGGTAGATTGGTTTTTATTACCGCTCATCCCTGCAAAATGCTCTGCTAGTAGGTTGGCTTTATTCTATTGGAGATTGCTCCGGTTACATAAGGCATAGGTTGAGTAGCTTTTCCTTTCATTGCCTTTATTCTGGTCCATACATGTTTTGCATTGGTTCTATAGTCCAAAGACGAGCAATAATCTTACTAGGTGTTAGTCTTTGCGGTGCGGATAGTAAGTTTGGCTGCTTGTTCCTTGCTTTTGTAGATGATAAAATCCGAGGAAAGGCCGGTGTGTTTGAACTTATTCAGGGCCTTTTTCTTTTCCTTAAGGGCTTGTTTACACTCCTGGTTCCACCATAGTACAGGTTTGTTTCGATATGTGGTTATCGCCTCCTCCCGTTTTGGAGATGCTTAAGGCAGCCGCTGCTGAGAGTGCATCTATTATATTTTGGGTGTATTTATTAATGTCCACATCTTGAAGTTGTTCTAAATTTATGTCTTCAAGTGTAAACCTGAATGCTAACCAGCCTGCCTTATCTAATTTCCATTTGGGAATCCTAGCCGAGTTTGTGATAGGGACGGTTAGGTTCAGGGTGATTATTATTGGAAAATGATTACTTTCTAACGTGCTGGTTTGGTCCACTTCCCAGTCGGCTAATTCAGCCAGTTTGTGCGTAGAGGTAGTGAGGTCTATAGCCGCTAAGGAGCCGTTTTCCGGGTTAATTCTTGTACAAGCTCCGTCGTTTAAAATGACTAGGTATGAGCTAAAGACCCATTCTTCTATTAGTTTTCCTTTTGTATCCCCGTGGTTACTCCAACTTTCTATCGCTATGGGCGTTAAAGTCTCCACATATGATGTAGTCTGTAAGGTTATTTGTCAGTTGTTCGTAGGTCTTTACTGAGGTAGGAATGTTACTCCCAGGGTCATAAATATTGAAAATTTCAATATCTGAGCGTCCTGTATGGATTATGGCGCGAATGACGAACGCTACGCTTTATATACATTAAGCACGGACGTGAAGGAAAAAAACCCCTCTCACCAACTACACATACCACATATTAAAAATTGATAAGTGAGTGGAATGCTAACCTAAAATAAATTTTTATTCAAACCAATACATTAATACCAACAAAATCCAAAATACTCCATACCAACAGATAGTGGAGAAAGAAAGTTTTTATTTACAAAAACACACCATTACCTATAATCACACAGCAAATGAGTGTTTATAGTCACACTACTCCACTGTCACACAAAACAAACATTCTTTAGTTTAGGGACAAGGGTTTTGTTAAGGGAAACCACACACACACACGTGCGCACACGCACACACACACGTACGCGCATGCACACACACATACACTATCACAGCAGCAAAGGAGTTAGTGTTTATAGTCACACTACTCCACTTTCACACAAAACAAACATTCTTTAGCGTAGGGACATGGGTTTTTTATTAAGGGAAAGACAAATACATTCACACAGACACACACTACCAGCAAACAATATTTGTGGCAACTTGATCCGTTTCTCTTTTCTAGAGATCTTGTTAGCGCTGAGAAGAGCTGGTTTTTTAAAACTCCAGATGCAACTCTTTAATGATGACATCTCCCAGGTCTGGTCCCATTCACGCAGTGCCGACTCCAATACTGTTTCCAATTGACTGTTGTCGTTGGGAGTGCAGATGGTTGATGAGTTGCCTCATCATCCCAATTCTCACTTTGAGGGATCCTGAAGGCTCTTTCCCTCACGACTCTACGGTGTGCCTGCGGATGTTGTCGCTGGCGCTGAGGATCCCACTCTTGTCGCTGTCTCTCCAACTCCTGCTCCCAGTATTCTATCTGGGGACAGCGGATCTAGATGGTTGTTGTGCTTGACGTTTTGGTGGTGGTGGTGGTGGTAGTGGCAGTGTCCTCACTGTAGGTGTGACCTCACAAGCCTGTCTCAGGATGAGGTGAAACAGGATCCTTTTTTTCTTTTGCTTCTCCTCTTCTTTCTTCTTTTCTTCCTCCTCCTCTTCGATCCTGGCTTCCTCTGCAATAGCCACCATGGCTAGCTCGTCTAGGAGGCGCCGAGCATATTCCAGGTGCATCTAGAGTTCTAACAGTTTGGCAATCCTACTCATTTTGTTGAAGTTGATACGTCAAAGATGGGTAAAAACACCCCCTTACACAAAAATTAACAATACCCACACCACAACCAAATTATGGATCGCACGGACCTAAAAGAAACACTCACGCTCACCTTTTGCCTACAAACACACTTTATTACCACACATACATACAACCCATAAACAAAAACACACACTACTCTTATATGTTAGGGAAACAAAGTGTTTATAGGCACACTTCTATCTTTTGACTTACAATCACAACTACAGACCAGCACATAAATGCAGACAAATTTTGGCAATTGAGAAGTATGTCTTTTCTAGATTTTTGGGATAGCCCTGAAAAGGGCTGTTTTGTTCAAGACTTTGGGCAATTTCCCTTAACGTCTGAGATTTTGTCCCCCGTCTGGCTGCAGGCTTTCCCACGGGATACTGTCTGCTTCTTCGGAAGGAGAATAAGAACTCCTTGGTGTCCACTCTACAGTCGACAAGGCCTCTTTCTGGCTTCTGCCGTTGTTGTTGCAGCTGCTGCTGCTGTTGCTACTTCTGATGTCTGTACTTCTCGGTCCACTCTTCTTGCTCCTTTTTCATTTCTTCTCTGAAGACCTCTTCTATCAGGTCTTGTGCAACTTTCAACATCCTGACATTTTCTATCTCTTCGAGCTTTGGCATCAGGTTTTGCCTGACACGGTGTAAATAGATGTGGGGTTCATTTAGTTTAGCTAGTTTGGAAGACATCTTCACGAGTTGAGTCAACAATGGATCGTCAGACTGGAGACTGGTTCGGTTTATATGTCTCAAGCGCGGACGCTATAGAAAACATCCATACGGTGTTTGATTCATCTAATGTACAAGAATAGAGAGAAGTCATAGAGCATATATAGTGATAAAATTTTTTTAAAACAAACCACAGACAATAATTATTGGTAACATTTTTATTCAACCAACAAACAACCAACAAATAATATAACATCAACACATTTTTTCTTCAAACAAAAATATTTTGACAAGGTTGAGAACGTTGTGAAGTCAAGTTAGACTTCCAATGATGGAGGTCATTTGGCCATTGATGTACACTACGTTTCCTGCCTAAAGACAAGAGATATCCATAATGGTCACAAAACCATCTATCTACTTTACAATCATTTTTAGAAGAGTCACGATCAAAAATAAGTCACTAAATGTTCTAAGGGATATCCAAGACTGCGTTGATGAAGAAAATACACACAATATTGTCCACATACCATGGAATCTGTGCCTTGTAATTTCACATTATTGAATCGTGTCGTCTGGGCATTTCTTCTCATAAAGTCGATGATGTCGCATTCCATACGAATCAAAATACTCCACACAAGCATCGTGGAGAAAGTAGACGGCTGCCCAGTGGGTTCCTGGGAGATGAGTGTCTTCCGTGTTGATGATATAAGCTTGATGGTCTTTAGGTTTGCGATCAGGAAGATCATCGTTAGCGCACACGAC
Source organism: Megalonaias nervosa (assembly GCA_016617855.1). Classification (NCBI taxonomy): domain Eukaryota; kingdom Metazoa; phylum Mollusca; class Bivalvia; order Unionida; family Unionidae; genus Megalonaias; species Megalonaias nervosa. The sequence goes on along the minus strand of JAECUM010003217.1, from coordinate 63,522 downwards.
AGGATTCCAAGAAGCGGTGAACGAACTGTTTTTCAAAAGGAAGTTCCCAGGTATCCATTTTGTTTTGTTTTTTCTTGTTTCACAGGTAATGATAAGTCATCAATTCAATCCTGACTTTTCGCTTGAAAATCTTTGTCAAGTAAGGTCTCTTCGCTTCCTCTCCGTACTCTGGGTCAAGAGAGATTCGATGAGTTGGATCTCTAGAGCAGTCAATGGAGAGAAGGAATGATCACGCAAGTCTTTATACCACTGATGCAACACTGCTTCTTCCGAGATGAGACCCCAAGCGTCATCCAGATACTCGTCCAATTCTTCTTCTTGACTCAGACATTTATCGTGTTAAATTTGACTGGGATGATCGTTTTGACATCCATAGCAGTCTTTCTTGGTCAAGCCAGTAATTGTTTCTGCCAGGTGTTTGGCAAAGCAGGAGACTAATGTTGTTCTTGTTCTGGCCATCCTGACATTACCATCATCTCTTCGTCTTTGTCATTTGGTTCTGTTTCCAAGATATCCTCCCATTCCATTTCCAAACAGGCTCCACCATTCAAATAGGGATAAGAGTCTTCCATAACTTCTGATAGTCTAGAATGACTTCTCTCAAATGTTGACTTCTAGAGTGTTGTCGAATTCGGAAAACAAGATGATGTTCACCGCCTCGGTTAGAGCTTCTGCAAACTGAAGTTCCACACGCAGTTGACCAGATTTTATAGAGTGGAAATGTCCCTCGTCGCTGCCTTGGTATGTAGTGAAATCAAAAGCCCACAAAGCGTAGCGTCCTGCATAATCGTCGTCCGAATTTGCCGTGGTCGGTATTGGTCCCTAACTGTCCCGTGGCTTCGTACAGGGACAAGTACGATCTCAAGTAATTCTTCTCGGTAAACTTAGGTTCGAAGGGTCTGGTACACAAGGTTTTGCCATCGCGACTGAATTCGATCTTGGACACTCTGTAGTGCTTAAACTCGAAAAGATTGGCAGTGACGGCTACGTTGAGGGTTTCGTTGCTGACGATACCAATGATTAAACGTTTGGATAACTGCCCTTGGAACAGATGATCTTCGATCTTGGATCGGAGTCCAGCGGCAGTGGTGAAATTTATCACTTCCACGCGTCATTATCAGATACTTGGCGGTGGTTCTCTTCAAAGTGTAGCTAATGTCGTTTCCCACTTTAGGTAACACTTCCAGGCGTCGCACGTAGAGTCTGGTTTCTTGGATGATGGTTTTGTACTCGTTGGCGTTGGTCATCAAATGGAAAACGGTACTGGTACGAGTCAGTCTCAGGCTGATATCCAGCTCGTTCAGCAAATACTTTTCTTGCGATCACAAGTCCAAATGCAAACTATCCATCAGTTCTAAATTACGTCCTTGCAGGATTTTCTTTAGACGGTCGTTAAAACCCACACTGTGAGGATCATCTGCTGCTGTCAGACCTGTGTCGTTAAACTTGTCCTCGCCTGCTGTGTCAGGTTTCCATACTATGCAAGCATCCAGATGTGTGTTCTTGGCATCTTTTCCATACGTCAAGAGATTTTCCAGGTACGCTCGGTAAGGGTAAGTATCCATGCTGCTGCTGACTAGTTTGTTATTCAAGTACAAATCCACTTCGCTGAACAAGGAATGCATGAAACTGTTGACGGGAGCTACTCTAGCATCGGCTCCCGGAGCGGTGTCGTCTGTTTTGATCACTTTGACTTTCAAGTACAAGTAACTGCTATTCAGATCAATGTAATCTTCTGGCTGACCTTTAATTTCAAATTTGATGGGGGCTGAGGTTGTCAAAGAGGAGATGGGACAAAATTCTACCAATTGGGATTCTTGCATCGTCATCATGGTGGGTGGCATGGCAAACTGATCCAGTTCCGACTAGGAACAGACGCAAGACTCTCGGTGCATCATTTTTCTGTTTCATAATCAGAAACGTCTAATTCTCTGACGGTTCTTCTTTTTTGATCTTTATAGCTCTGTGTGTGTAAAGTCATCTGGAGGGGCGTCTTCCTCGGCTCTTTCTGCCTTGTCCTTGCTGTTGTGTCAGGGAAGCAGGAATGCCTCACTGGGCAGCGTCCATTACATTTATAGGAGTTTCCCGTCGGCCCAAAATGTCTTTTCCAGTTTGAAGCAAGATATTTTTGCCCGCTCTAAAGAAAGCTTCTTTGGGGTTTTGTTTGTCGATGATCACATTTTGGAGAAATTCTTTGCCTTGCGTCAAAGCGGCATCTTTCAAGGCGTGCAATCCTCGTGTCACCACCGGCTTCAAAACAGGAGCCACCGAACGAAACGCAGATTTTAGCATATCTCCTAAAACATGTCCTCGCTGTCGAGCGACTCCTCGGTACACAGGATACATGACTTACAAGACGTTAGGGAATCGTTTTCGAAAATGGAGTTTCACTGTGACTTTCCCTTTGAAGAATGGAATATTTTTGTCCCAGATCTCCTTTCATACCAATGTTGACACTGTCACAATATGACTTACTGACGGGCACGTAGTGAGGATGTACAAGTTCGCAGTGAACATGATGGGTGTTTCCACCTTCCTCGTCACTGGTCGTGGCAGAATCCGCTTTGAAAGGAATGACTCGCAGTAACGGTGCGGATGTGTGTCCCACCACGTTGTACTCTACCACATCAGAGTACACAAAGATAAAATTTAATCCTTGGTTCAATTCTACAGGGAGTCGAAAAAAACTTCGCAAAATTCAAGTTGTTGGTGATGGGTGGTATGAGCTGACCCTTGATCATCTTGAGGTTTCCAACCAAAATGTCAAACAATTCAGGACAAAATGTAATGGTCAACGTTTTGACATCCGAAAATTTCATCAGCAGGAGGCGAGTTACTTTATGGTACTCGATGGTGACCCTTCATTTCATTTTGTCCAAGTCTTTGCCAAACAACGCATTCAATTTGGAAGCAATCGTGTCCACCATATGTTGACCGCTAAAATAATAGCCTGCATGAATTTTCAACATACAGATGTAGCGTGGAGTATCGGGTGACACTGGTTGTTTCATAGAGGAATCTACAGTTTTCTTTTTCATTCAAGTATTGTTGCACTTGGTCGTTCAGAACTTCTACTTCAAAAGTGTTTTGATTTGCAGTGATGCTTTTTATTTGTGTAGGGTGAATCATTTCGACCAAAGCTACTTCCCAATTGGCTTCGTGATCCAATTGGATGGCCGGAGGTATTTTGGCCATGAAACAACACAAAATATTGCGGGGAAACACATCCATGGAACTGTCACTGGGTAAAGTTAAGTAAAAGTAGTTATTCATAAATCCAGAGTTCTGCTGTCCGAGGGGTCTCTGGAAGTTAGAGGAGTGTCCAAAAGAGGGTTGTTGTTGATTTGGTGGTGACTGTTGGGAGGGTGACTGACGTTGGTCGCAAGACTCCCGTTGTTACCGTTAGAGTATTTCAAGGAAGGATTGAGGAGAAGGTAACCGATGCAGCTGCTCAGTAAAATAGTCCACAATTGTTTGTCTCCTTGTTGCAAACTCACATTGGCAGAGGCTGCACCGATGACACAATACACCACAAAGATTTGGCAGAAAAAGACGATTTGCATTTTAGACACTCGTTCTCCACACCACACCACACCCACAAGGATTGCAGAGAAGAACTCAGAGGAGCTGTCACATCTTGGTTGAAGCTGTGTTGAAGGGCGTGATGGTCACTTCTTTTTATAGTCGATGACCTGAAGTGTCGATCCAAGAATCAAAACTGGGAGGATATCCTTTCAAACGTACTTTGACTTCTTTGACACGTCGTTTTTCCCACTTTTACGAGTTCTTTGATTGAGTATGCTTTCGATGTCGTACACCTCGTCTTCTCTTTTGGTCACACGTTGTAACTCGGGCAAGTAAAAGTTACTTTAAACACTTCCCCGTTCATGTCTTCCAATTTATAGACGGCAGGATGACGACCACGCACTCATCCAGTGACACGAAACAATTCGGTGGTCCAGTTGGGTAAGTAACCTTTGTCGAAAGTGCGTTTGGTTTTGCCAATGCGCACCCAATCTCCCGTGCTTCACCTTCCTTGAGGGCAGCCACAGTCGGGGACGTACCAAACAGGCGCTCAAAGACGGTCACGTTGCTGTCTGGAGTCACTTCTTCGGGGGCACATCCGATGCTCCGATGGTAAGATTGGTTGAACGCTTTGACCAGGTGCGGAAAGACGACGATGTACTTGAGAGTGTGTTGATGCGTAAAATATTTCCGCATGCGTTCTATTAACGTTCCACGATGCTGGCTTTGGTTTCGGGATTCTCGGTCGTGAAAAAAATGAATGTCTTGTTTCTCTAATTCTTTTTGGAAATCTCGGTTCAGAAATTCGGTGCCTTTGTCGGTTTGCCATCGAAGAGGGTGTCGACCACTTTGTTTAAACACCAGTTTTAGGGATCTCACTAACTCAGTGCTCGATTTGGAAGTCAATGGCACGACCCAGGCAAATTTGGAAAAGACGTCGATGACACAAAACAAATATTTGTAGCCACGATTTCGGTGACCAAATGAGAGACATCGGCTAAATCGTTTTGCCATTGATGATCGATGCCCTCCACTCGGGTGCGATCTCTGGAAAATTTTCGTCGAATGGGTTTGTGTAAGGTGTACGTGGCTTGTTCTTGTAACCATCGTTGCACTTGAGGTAAACGGGTTTTGGCAGCACGATACAAATTCTAAACTCCTCCGTATCCTGCAGAATGGGCTGGATCGTAGTAAATGCTGGCTAACAAATTATCCACCAGGACTCACTCACTCACTCTCTCTCTCTCTCTCTCTCTCTCTCTCTCTCTCTCTCTCTCTCTCTCTCTCTCTCTCTCTCTCTCTCTCTCTCTCTCTCTCTAATAAGTCACCCACTGTTCACTGATGCTACTTTTGCTGGGGTGAGGTGATGCTTTGGTAACGGCTTTACGTGTCCGACGTGCCACGGGAGTTGAAGTCGAGGGTATTGGTGGTGGTAATGGGGTGGCTTTTGTCTTGCTTTCTTTTTTCACTTCTGGTTTCCGTTCTTTTTTTTTAACTTCTGTCGAAGGAGGAGTGGACATCATCTTTTTAACCCAAGCTTTGTGTTCTAAACGTTGGTGTGGGGGTTGGGGAAGGGGTCAACAACGACGTTACAATCTTACCAGGGACGGCAGGCGCTGACGACGTTTGAAAGACTTCTCGTGCCTCTTCTTCCTCAGGCATCCGTGGGGCTGCGTCTGTCTTGGTCACAGAGGGTAGTGGTGGTGATGAACTTTTCATCAAGGTCATAAAATCTTTTAGAGTCGGTCGAACGGTTTCGTCTAAAGCTTTTGGGGAAAAAGTTGAAGTCGCTGAAACACTTGACCGTACCGTAGCGATTTTTTCGCTTCTGTGAAATCGCTGGGATCCATCAACGATTGTAGTTCGTGTTGTAACTGAGACATCTCGGTCAAATGAGGATTGGGAGGCAAATGCGGGGTATGTTCTTCTTGCCAACAATTGAATTCCATCCATCGTTTGTAAGGGACGTAAGGGACTAAAGTATGTTTTCGTCCTTCCATAAGATTCCAAAGGTCACGTCTGAGGCCTTTTCACCCCAGAGGTCCCTTTATCTTCTTGGTTCTATTTATCTTGGACCCATGGGTATGACGCCACCCAGGGGTCCTCCCAGCATGGCTCCCGCTATTACTTTGACAATTGAACCTATCAGGGGTAATAATCCTCCGCGTTGCGTCAATACTTTTTTCTTTTGATGGATAGGTATTTTCCTTTGAACCTTTTGGCGAAGAACGTATCGATGTTTGGCGAAGTGTTCCTTCTGGTGTTTAGACAAAGGTATCGTTCCTTTCAAGACATTCAGACAACATTCGCTCACGGTATCGATGACGTCTTTGGAGTCTGTTTGAATGAGTTGTTTTCGCATATGTGGAGAAGTTTTGGACAGGACGGACAACACGTCCCAATGTTTGGTTAAACGAGGAGGTAGTCCTTTCCTTTTCTTTCCTTGTTGTTGTGTGCACTTCTTTTAGGTGACATCTTTTTGGTTCAGGAGCAAAGATACACTGAAGTCCATCGTTTGACATGCGTCCTTTTATCTTATTGTTTGACTGGTGATAATAGACAAGGAAAACTTTTGAGAAGCTGTGGTAACAAAACAGGCAAAAAATACTTCTCTTTTCAGCAACCTCTTTTTCTTTGGACGACTGGGTTTTTGCTTGGGTAGACTTCGATGCCTGGCTAAGCGTTTTATCGGATGCGGGTTCAAACGACGAGGCTGTCCTTTTCTTTTTCCTTTTCATTTTTGGACAGGAGAACGGCGATGGTAATGGCGTGCACTTCTGGCGGGTGACATCATTTTGCGTTCAGGAGCACAAAAAACTGGTACCCATCGTTTACCCCGCCACTGATTGTCGGTACGTCGTATCAACTTGATGACAGGCAACACTCGTCGTTGACGGGATCGCAACGGACTAAATTGGGATAATTCTTGCTTGGATAAATCCAGCAAACTCTGTAACATGCCCGATCTCTCTTGCATTTTGATTTTGGGGGCAGGTACTTTGTTAGCAGCTGCCGCAGCAGTTAAAGGGGAGGAGGAGGGTGTCACTGCCGAAGAAAAAGTTGCTGCAGACACGGGTTTCTATTTTTTGATGGGTGTTAAATTGGATTTGGCTGGCATCACTAGCAACGGTGAAGTGACGAACCTGAATCTACTGTAGGCGCGGTCACCGTCGTCGCAGGTCGTGGTTTGGGAATGTAATGTTGCGTTCGGGTCGTAGTACCTCTCTTGTGGAAAGAATCTGTTTCTGGGGTATTTTATTGGGACTTTTCATCCTCTGGGGACTTTTCTTTTTCTGGGGCTGTGACCTGGTCTTGACACCACTGCTTTTTTTCTTCTGGGAACGTTTGGCTTTTTTGGGAGAGGCTTTTTTCTTCGGGGTGACTTTTGGGGCATTGGGATCCCATTTTAAGAGGGAGCGAATGATGACACCTTCTAGAGAACCGTTAACTCCAGGTTTAAAAATGATTTGCTTTTTGGTTTGAGTGTCGATACGAGGATCTGCCAGTTGCATCAAGACTACTTTGTTTCTCTCAAAAAGCGTTTGGTTTGGTGTGGGATGTGAATGATGCCTTGAAGTAATTGACGTGCTGTCACCGTAAACCATCGTAAGACTTCTCTGAGACTGGCTTCTAAGACACGAGCACGTATTTGTGTTTTTTTTTCGCAACAGATACCGTACAAGGCACGAATCAATTTGACGGGAAGATGAGATTGAAGGGACGTCATGTTGACGATGTGTGAGACAGACCAAGCGTGTCCGAGGTTTTTATAGATTTTTTTTAAGTCGACGGGGACGTGTATACGACAGGCCCTCCGTCTTGGCACCAGTGGTGAAACAAATGGGTACGAAATCGCAAATAATCGGGGATTGTGGGTTTTAAATCCAAAGGTAAATAGGCGTGAGGGGTTTGAGTGGCATCGTCGAACGCATGGGTCAGTCAGGGAGTTCCTAACTGTTTGGCTAACACTTGCACTTGCTATTTATCTCTAGTACTTTTAAACAAGACCACTTAATGAGCATTGAGACTGATGGTGCGATGGGCTTTACTTTGTTGAAACAAATTTTTTGATAATGTAAATGACACTGGCATTACGATGATGCCCTTTGCGTGCAAACCACAGTTTAATTTCTTCTTCGTCTTCTCCTAACATGTCGTCCATGATGACTAGATGTGTTTGACTGGGGTCAGACACGATCGCGTCGTATTCGCCAGGAATGCCTTCCACAAACACAATGGAATCGCCTTGGCTTTTTCTCGCAGGATACTGTACGCCGATTGCCACTCTTTGTAACACCACACGATACGTTGAGGTGGACGATCGATCAAATGATATTTTATGTTGGATCAAACGTTTGACAAATTCGGTTTTGCCTGAACTGCTCGATCCAGCAATTAACATGTTAAAGGGATGGCATAGATACAAGGTCTCCAAACTAGCACGATCTAAGTTTTCGTGGATGACTTTGAAAGTGGAGGAAAAGGTAGCAGAGACAGCAGAGGTAGCCATAGTGAAGGTGTTGACAATTTTGAAACGAACACAGACAAGACAGGAGTTTTTATACTTTTTCAGGACACGTTTATTTCAAAATTTTTAAAATTGAACACGAAAGACAAAATACATAAAAGCCATATGGTTAAGTACATCGGTAAAATACACATCAAAACGATCAAAGTGGAATATAAACAAGTCACCGTACAACATCTTTTGTGACGAGGGTGTGGTGTCATCAGGAGACTGGGTAATCTTCTTTGAGTATCTACACCACATGGCACAGTGTCACAGGTGTCCTCCCGGAATGGCTTTTCGGGGATGTCCATGTCGATGACAGTCCTGTCCTGAATGGAGTGGTTTTCCTCGGTGTTGGATTCTTCTGGCACTGTGACTAACACAGGTTTAAAAGTTACTTTTTTTTCACTGGACTTTTGAATTTATTAACACAATTCTTTGGCATAGTTTGCCACTTGTTTTGTCTAAGCCTCGAAACGAAGACTTTTCCAGTCACGTACATCTTTTCCAGTGAGGGTGTAAGTCATAAGCTATACCAACGTCTTCGTAAACATCCTCAGTGACTAAAAGTTGACGAATCTTTTCTTCCTGTAGAGGTAGAGAAGTATCGAGATGAAACCGCAAGGCTTTTAACAGAATGAGTCTCTCATGTACATGTAATGGTACCACCCTCATGTTTAGGTACTTTTCGTAGAGTCCACAAGAAATCGGCTGTTAAACGAAATCCCAGAAAGGAAGTCACTAAGACACACCACACGACGACCCCAATTCAATGGATTCAGTTCTCGTAAAAATTGTTGGTAATCATCCACAGTCTGAATAGTGTCATTGACTTCTTTCTATAGAATTTGTTGTATCACGACTGATAAAGGTCGTGGCATGATAGCAAGTTTTTTTTTTACCCTCTTTTGTTGAAGTTAATAAATACACTATTTGAACAGAAGCAGTTTTATTTCAGTACCGTACCAAAATTGTTTAGTCACCAACTCACATACCACACGCCACACAGAAGTTTCCTCTTTAACCAACCTTTGTTCGTGTAAAAGATTTTGGTAATCCTCTAACTCTTCCGTTCGAATTTGGTGTAGTATGGTCACCTTGTAAGTAGAATGAGTGGCATCCAAAACTTTATGAATCTCGCGTGATTCATCAATGTCTGACCATTTGAACACTTTGAAATGAATTAATTCTGATACCATTTAGGTTCCAACATGGGTGCAAATTGTTCTTGGCGCTTCACTTGTATTTTGACAAACTCTTGGTAAATGCGTGCTCTCAACTCCACAGACAAATCGCGAATGGTCTTTTGTAAAGTATCCATCAAGAGATTACTTCGGTCCCACTAAAGATAGGTAGTGACAGTGCGGATACCATCGAGCATGTTCCAGGTAAGCCGAGTCTTTCTGCTCGCACTAGTGGCTTAACACACCGCAACTGAAGCACTTGACTTTGTCACCTTCGACCAAGTAGATAAATCCGGCTCTGGCTAATTCTTCGTGGGTAGGTCCTCCCAGATATTTAGGCCACTTTCCTTGGAAGGTTTGGAAACGACTTTCAAAGTCGCAGTATTCAGAAAAACGCACAGGGAACAAATATTCTTCTTTCACAGGTTCATTTCCATGAGGGTTCGGTGAAACCCTAAGTAGTTTGCTCAGGCATGGATGACATCTGCAGGATGGTAACTGCATGGTTTCAAGTTGAAGATAAAAACCAGTAAAGAGTCCACGATAACGAGTGGGATCGCTTTCGCATCCGTCAGGTTTGACACGCACAGCATTACTTTCCATGGGAGGTGTAGTAGTAGTAGTAGTCATAGCGAAGTTCCCATGATGTTGTGCTGAATCGCTTAGGTCACAGCGTACGGCATCCCTGCAATCAGGCACAGCATCGCACTCCATATGAGAATCACCGAACTTGAATTGTGTCTGTTTAAACGGATTCATCTTTCTCACTTGGCAATTGTAGTCACAATGAACTATCGGCCTTGAACGTTTTCCCTTTTTATATGCTGACCAATATCGACGTGTCCGTAAGATAAAGTGAAGTGGTTGGGAAGCCGCACTCGCTTATGGTACACGATTTGATACAGTTTTTCCAAAGGTCGACTGGCAATTTGGTGTGTGGCTAAACGTACAATCTTGTAAAGATCGTAGGTGATCACTTTAAAATGTTGATCCTCTCCAGACTTCAATACCCCAAAGTTCACCACTTGAATGGTGCGATAATTTAGGGTCAATCCTTTCACTTTGCAGTCGGTGTGCACTTCTCCTTGTTGATCCCGGTATTCGTAGCCGTAATTGTTTGGACCGCCACTAGCAAAACTTAGAATCTTGTCGTTGGGTTGCTCGTCGGTCCAGGCTCCTAAACGGTCTTCTTCGATGTCAGGGTGACGGTGACCAAGGCGATCGATGTAGATGCATCTGTCCGTATCAAAGTACAGCACACGATCTCCTAACTGGTGTAAGGCTTCGTATAATTTTTAATGAGCATGGGCTGTCACGTAGGCTATAATAATGACATTTCCAGACTCGTCGGCCTGTACAAAGTCCAGTTCTTCTTCATAATTGACCAGGATCAAGTCTTCACGAAGGAAGTACACGTGTTTCATATATTTGGTTTTGTCGTGAATCATCTGGAAGTAACGGAAAGGTTCTGTCAAATACTCCTTCTTGGGTAAACACGGTCGTTGTGCTATTTTTCCCCACAAGCAATTCAACATCACTTTGGCAAACGATGGTCGACCTTCATTTTCTTCGATATGATCTAAATTGATACATTCCTGCTCAAAGTATTTCTCTCTGAATTTCTTTTGGTCTTCGGAAGTGTTGAACCAGGAACCACTGGCTTCTTGTTTCAGTTGCAAAAAGGCATCCACGTAGTCTGCGAAAATGCCTTTCTGAGTCTCTTCGCCCTTGTGGTACTGTTCTGTCTTGGGAAAGTAGTAAATTTCCTACACTTCAAACAATTGGTATCCCAGGTCCAGAGCTTTAAACAATTCCACGCTAACCCACGTTCCTGTCAAGGCGCGTTCTTCCTGGATATGCTGACAAGGTTGGTCTTGGTTGCACATTTCGGCACAAGTACGGCAGAAGGGAACCATCAATTTCCTTGGCAATGGTGAGATAAAATGGGATGGTACATGTCGGTGGGAGGCAAGACTTTACATTTAATCAATCCTTCGTATTGTCGAATGTTGTCCAGGTCGATGTGTTCCGTCAGCAATTGTGGGTGCCCTGCTGGAAAGTGACAATATTTGCACACGTAAGGATACTGCCAACACACGTCCAAGTATTTGATTTCTTCTCCTTTCTCCTCGTCAGCGTGGTACAGCAAACAGGTGGCATTCGTCCATCCTCCATGTATAGTGTCCCGCCGGTTTAGAGGGTCCATCAACTTGCAGCTTTCCACGATGCACTTAAATTCGAGATCGGTTTCCAAACGGTGATCGAACTCGTGTTCCCACATTTCCACCACTTTGTATCTTTGCTGTTATAACTTTAAGCGTCGCTGACAAGTGGCCTCGTACAAGTCTTCCATGGTACGTTGTAAAAAACTGATTTTGGGTGTACCGTTGAGGGTAGCAGATAGGACATCCGTGAAATAAGCACCCGTTAAACTCGTACGCGACCGTAGGGTTTTCTAAGTCCCAACAATTCACGGAATACGGTCCGATGGTCTTTTCATCTCCTCCGTTTCGGGCGTGTTGGATCCATTTGTCTTCCTTGTCGCACATGTAATGTAGCCAGCGTAGAACTTTGACCGAGTATTGACGTTTGACAAAACTGATCGTTTGAGGGCGCATGACACATGACAGTCAGGGTCTTCTTGGGTATGAATCTTTTGCGGTACACTAAGGAACATGCTTTGGCAATGGTGCAGACTTTTTTTCAAAGGATCGATCCCTCCGTGCTCCATGAACAATTCTCGAAATTTTCTACAGCATCGCCGTAAAATGTCCATGTCGGAACGACAATACTTTAACATTTCTTCCTGAAAATCGAAGGGGTCCGAAGCGTGAGTTTGGTACCAAGCGTAGAAAGCTTCTCGTTGTTCGGTGCGCATGTTGTCGGGGTCGTAGTAGCGAGCATCAGGTAAATGGGGTAGAACGGTGTGTTGATTGGCTTCAGTATTGAAAAAGTGCGGAAAATAACCTTTGGCCATTTCTGTCGTTCCAAATGTTTTAGGCATTCGACTCAAAGGCATGGCCAAGTAACTCATCGAATCTTTAAACTGCACTTGTCCCACTTGTATGGAAATGATTTTGGCTCCGTCCAAAGTCACTTTAGGACGTTCGATACTTTGTTCCGTAGAGTATTTGAGAAAAAATTGTCCATCGTATCCCGAAAAATTGTGAGTCATCACCGTGGCATAGCGATGGCAATCTCCGTAAGGTTCGATGTCCTCTTGACTCCACGTTTCGTCGATAGGGTCAAAGATCCATTGGGCAAAATTCGCCAGCGTGTTTGGTCCCCAAATATTTTTTTTCGCGTCCTCCAGAAACCTTGCTACAATGAGGGCAATGACAAAATATCGGTTCTTGGATGCACTTCTCGCACGCTCGATGAGCCGAGCAGAAATAAGGAATGTGAATGCCGGTCTCTTGCATGCATTCGAAATCGAAAAAGATGAAATTCCCTTTCTTCTTTTAGTCATCTTCTTCCTCCTGTTGTGGTTGGTATTTTTGAATGTAACATTCGTGTTCCAAGTCCACGATTTGGTGACAAATGTGACATCGTTTCTTTCCTGAACATACGCTAGCCTTGGTACTACTAGTATGTATGCCTTGTCCACAAGTAGGGCACAATCTCAGGAGTTTTGGGTCTTCAGATGTTGTTGGTAACAGGTAGGGCTGACAAAAGTGCGCTGACAAGCTGGGTAATGCACTCGTTTTTGTCCTTCGCCACGACTGGGTTTGGAGGCCAAACATCCCCCACATCTCAATCTCCAATGCTTGTGTTGCTCTCGATTGTTATGGCCATAGTCACATTTCTCACAATAATAACTGTATCCATGCAATTCGGTGATACTGGTAATGGCATCGAAATGTTCATCATGATGACAGACGTGAATGTATTTTCCGTCTTTGAAAATTTTGCCTCGAAACAACAGAGGTCCGCGCTCTTCTTGAGGGTGTACTTTCAAGGTGTGGCGTGGAGCTAAGACTTCTTGCAATTTTTGCATTTCAGGAATTCCACAGGATGTGTCTTTAGATAGGCCAGCTTGCTGTAACAGGAGTTCTGCTTCTCTTCGTTGTTTGGCTCGGTTCGAGTTTCGAATGTTTTCCCAGGCTCTTTTCCATTCTACCGTGTCCTTTTCGTCAGCATAAGTTCGTCCCACCACGATGGCCCTGGCTAAACACATCTTGTCTTAAGGGTTGTTAATGTAAACGAGACTGTGTTTGGTTCTGCGAAGGTCGTGCACCAATAACACTTTTCTGCGTTGTCCGGTCCACTTGGGAAGAGAAACGTGGGTCATGTACAATGTCGCTTTTCCATTGGTGATGTGAAGCTTGTCGTTGGATTGCTGTACGTGTTGAATCTTGTTGATGCCTTTGGAAGGTGTCAATTCTGCTGGGCTACTAAACTCGATCCAGACTGGTGACTTCAAACTGTCGTGATAAATGGAGAGTCTCAAGCGATCGTCTTCTTTGGCTCCACATTGTCGTTTCAGTGTGGTTAACAAAGAATCACACACATCGGTGATGAACCCCTCTGTTTTCTCCAGCGGGACGTCTGACTTGTAATCTTTAAATTTCACCTTGTACGTGTAGGCTGTGGTTCTAAATTTTCTGGAGGAGCGTTTATCCGTCTCTCGAATGTGGTAATAGTTTTCAGGCGTTACTGGTGGTGGACATTGGCTTGGCGTAGACTCTCTGGGTCTGAATGCAGACGTAGGTGTGGATTCTGGCTCAATCATCTTTAAAATCGCTGGCATGGATCTGAGCCAAGATTTCAGCTACTGTGCGAGACGATAGGTCACGTTTCTGCCTCTTACTTTCTTCTCCTTTCTTCACAAAATGGTGAGATCGTTGCATTTTGATTGTAAAATGTCAAATGACTACATTTTAAACGCCATGGTCCCCTATATATATATAAATGTAAGGTCAGTATCTTCCCTATATAAAGGGTTAGTGTCTTCCTTCAGAGTATTTATTTCACTCTCAATCCTAATAGAAAGATGGAAGAGTCAACACAGATCGATCTTCTAATCAGAGCTTTGCGAGGCGTCATATGAAGGTTGTCTTCAGAGAAGCCGACGGACTACTCCCCCTCCTTTCGAGATAAAAGTCAAGATACTTGCTATATCTGTCAGAAGAAAGGGCATTGGTCTTCTGAGTATGTCTACAACGTCAAAGTAAGACAAGCGTAAAAACAGACTAAGGTCAAGATACCTGTTATCATTGTCAAGAGAAAGGACATTGGTCTTTAGACTGCCCTAAGAAAAAAGAGAACCGATCCAAGAAACAAGAGGAGCAGGGGGAGAGGGCTTCCGAACAGGAAGAAGAGGTACCCTCCGAATAGGAAGAACCCAGACCCGTCCAGAAATAGAAGAAAAGAAAACGAGAAGAAAGTGAGGAAGAAGAGGAAAAACCTGTGATAGTGAAGAAATTTAACAAGGAGAGAATGAAAAGACAAAGAAGAAGTCTATGAACTTTTTAAAGTGTTGTGTTGTGAAATTTGATTGTAAATCTTTACAGAATACACCAGAAAGAAAAACGTAAGTGTCTCTTGGTTTTGCTTTTTATAATCATAATGACCTACACTCACGCACTCACACACGTACATCATGGAAATAAGGGATTTGAGTTTTATTTGATTGTGGTAAACATTGAGTAGTATCTTTTCGAGAGAGATGGGTGGTCCTGAAAAGGACAATTGGGGGGGGGGTTGGGGGGGTTGTTTTTTTTTATTTATAAAAAAACAAAACAAAACAAAATCAGGAACAGAGGTAATGCGCTTTAACTGCCTTATCCCTTTCCCACGGCCAAGACTTACTTCTTGACCTGTTACTGTCGATGATTTGGTAGAGATCACTAGTGTTGGTATCTCAGGTGCAGTGGGAGTGTCGATGGGATTGAACTGTTTGGCTCAGGAAGGTCTTTTTCTCTTGGGTCGTATTAAATAAGTCTGATACATTTGTTTCAGACTCCTTAACTCTGCCAAAATGTATAAGAGTACCGTGACAGTTTGACTTTCACTGTCCTCCTTCTCTCTTTGGCATTGTTTCTTCTCTTCTTCTTCTTCTTCCTGTCGTTTTCTTCTTGCCTCTTCTTCTTCTCGCTGTTGCTGTTGAATAAGAAAGGCTTGTTCTGCTTCTCTCTGCTGTTGCATAAATTTCTCCAATTCTTCTTTCTTCCTCTGTTTAAAATCCTCGACGTACGGTAAGGAAGGAGAAAGCGGAGAAGGTGCTGGTACCGGAACAAATTCTTGTGAAGAGAGAAAATCCGCTAAATCCAAATTAAAATCGTTCTCTTCTGGAAGTAGGACTTTGGTTGTTTTAGTAGCCGCTGCTATGCCATCATTCCTCGTCTCCACAGCCGGTGCACCCCAATTCATTTTCTTCGTAGTTTGCGTCATGTTCTAACAATGTTACTTCGATTCACTGCGTACAGACACTAGCGCACCTATATGGGGAATGTGGCGCCACAGGTAGATCTCTTCGGACTGGAAGAGAGACTCCGCACTGTAACTGAATTTTGTAACGCGTATTGGGATTGGTGAAAGAAGTCAATCCGTTTCGATCCGCTCTTCCACTATAAATAACTGCGGTTCACCTCATTCCATTCGCCTGTTCTCGTCACAAGATGTGGGCTAACGTAGAATCGTCTACCCTCCTATCGTCGATATTCCACCCGGACTATTCCATATATGTCAAATCATCATGGGCTATTACCAAGATCACAGAGACAAGGCTGTCTGAAGAGAGTCTTAATCTACGGTCCAGATGTCAGATGAAGTTTGAAGAAGAGAAGAACTGTGCGATGTTTCCTATGTTAACTCAGTGGTGTTAACAAAATAACCAAAAGCCTTTTTCAGGGCCATTCAACTGTCTAGAAAAGATGCCTATTCTCTCTTGCATAAATCTTTTTAGTCGATTTTTTGTGTAATAGATTTATGTCGATAAATCAATGTATGTCTATGTCTCCAACCCTGTCTCTAATCATGTCTCTATGTCTATATCTCTATATGTCCCTAGAGTAGCGCCTATTCACGTCAGCCCCTTGTAACACTGTTCCGCCCGAGTGAGGTCAGCCCTTTGCAACATTGTTACCATTGTTTCCCCAGCGTCCAGTACCGTGACGTCACCCCTGTTCAGTTCCTATTGTCCCTAGACAGACCCAATACATTGTTGCTATACATTCCCTATGATAAGTTCCCATTGTCCCTATACAGACCCACCCATGTTAAAATGCCTTTTGTCCCTATAGTGCGGGGACCCTGTCTGTAATGCTAATTCCAATTGTCCCAATACATTTTTGCCTATAGGGCCTCCCATAGTCCCTATGTCGCCCACATTCACTACTATCGACCCTTGAACAGCGACCATATGCCCCGAGTGACTGTGTGCAAGTTTACTGTTACAACATCAGTCTATCCACACCTGCTGCTTTGTTGCCACTCGCCCGCCACAGGACTTGAAGACATCTGATGTGTGTCTGCTCGCATGCATGTGTGTGTATACTGTCATGACTTGCGCTTTACTGGATTTAAGTAGGGAAAGTTGCAGATTCACCCTCACTCTCTCGTCAAGACTTATCGAGCCGTCTGGAGACACGCCTGGATGCAATGGATGGCCTTTAATTTCTACTGCACCCGAGCTGATGCCCTGCGCTGTCCACAATGTTCTTGCTATCAGACCTCACAGTCGTGAGTGTGGGAGTGGGTGAGCATATCTGCGCGGCCGCCAAAACCACGAGAGACGACATTCGGGTCCAAGTGTAGCTGTTCATCTGCGTCGGCAGTCACAGATTATACAGACTACTGCTACTTACGGTAGCAGGCGTTTGCCAGACATGACCCATCTATGTGTGTGTGTGTGTGTGTGATTATTATTTTGTGACACATTACTGACTAAATTAACTAGATACAGAGGAAAAACTGACCAAAATGAATTTAGGGTTTTTCTCAAAATCGTATGCTTGATGTCATTTCTTGATAAAGTAAAATAAAACGTCAAAAAATAATATAGAAACAGTGACTGGCGTATCTTAACCACAGATAGAGTTGTAATGGATGCCCGCAATCTAAATCCACGCTTGATTTCTATCTAGGCCCTGTAGTCAATAAAACTCTCTCTCTCTCTCTCTCTCTCTCTCTCTCTCTCTCTCTCTCTCTCTCATAAAAGACATTTTCTCTAAGACAGCAATGCACACAGTTCAACATGGCCTTGGGGTCGACGGATAGAAAGTAAGAAGAAAGTTATATAGATAGACATACAAGCATGAAAGCAGTTTAATGTATACCTAGCAATCAGAACTAGATATGTGCTTGTAAATCACGTATGCCACCACTGCAGACTTTTAAAAAGTAGAGGTCAATGCACAACAGGTAACAAAAATACATAAATTGGATGAATTGTCATCATGCTTAGAAAATTTACCTCGGTCATCTGTATATGTTTATGAAATTTAATTTGTCTATATACAATCATGTTTATTAAATTTAATTTGTCTATGTTAAGTGGTTCGGCGAACAAGCTTTCAAAAAAAAAATTGAAGTCCTAAAACTCTGAAAATTCATTACAACAATTTAATTTATATATTTTGAGTAGTGTGGGGCTTTATCATGCATTATGTATATTTAATTTGTATTATTTGTTGGCTTTTCCTAATGATTCTACGTTATATACATCTGTATTTTGTACTTGACCGTGTCCAAAATCTAGTTCATTTTGTACCAGATCAGTGATATTTATTTGTAAACAACATAATCTATAGCTAATATTTCTCTATGAGTGTGGATTAAATATTCAGATCATTATCAATAGAGGTTAATATATTTATTTTAATCTGAGTCTAAGACCTGTTTTTCCATTTTGAAATTCCTAAACCTGTTACAACTTTTAATGTTTTATAGAATAGACATGTCTACATCCTGGCTCTATTATTGTGTATTTTTTTTTTACTAATAAAACTACTGTACTACTGAGCGGATTTCAAATGAAAATTACGTGTTCATTTTATGGAAAAATCATCACTTTCAAGAAGTACGTTTACAATTCCTCAGTATCGATGTATACAAGTGTTATAGAAGAATGATCTTCCTTCAGCTATAATTACATTTACAAGAATGTTACGTATTTTCTAGACTGGTGATGGTAAATGATAGTGTGATAAAGGAACTTTGTTTTGATTGCTGGAAGTGGGGAAAAATTTATATCCACTAGTCCAATAATGAAAAAGAAACATAAAGGTAGCATATTCATATGTTTTCATTATAGGTGGCAATAAAATTGTATTTAGACCATGTTACCTAGAGCTGTAAGATATCTTTATGGACTGGAGATGGAGTAAGAGGGGATTCTTACAATGCGCTCGCCTTAGCTAAAATGTTTGGAAATTTAGCACCATACAAAACACGAAATAATAACAGACACAGATCCTTAAATTTCCATCAGTGCGACAGCATTCGACTGAATACTGGTCTACAAAACGATGGATTGAAATTAGGGTACGAAATGGTTAAGATGTTATAAACCTAAAGGAAGTGCTGCTCGCCTGCAAATGCCGAATGTAATTCATCATGCTATTAATAAAAGAAAAAGTGGGAAACTTTCTTCAGTTAAGAACATGTATAATTGGCATTGATTAGTTATGTATTATGATTACAAACATATATAAGGAATTCAAAATGCGAAATGCAAGAATGGGGAAGGATAAGTATCGTTTATAGTGCTACCGGCACATATTTTTCATCATAGTTTATCGTTCTGTGTATGAAAATGAAAAAAACATAAGGAGTACATTTTCTTAACTAAATATCCCTTAAACTGGACTGAGATTGAAAAACCCAAAAGTATTAAAAGGAAATAATGGATGCTTGAGACTTGCAATACCCAATGAAAGTGCTGCCCACTTGCACAACCTGATCTTGCGTGTCATGCATATACAGAATGACAAATAACAGTACTTTCACTGAGCACAGTCGGGCATGACTAGGTTGAACACAAAACATTATTTTCTCAATAAGGACTGGTCATATAGTAGTCCTACAGTGTAAGGCGCCTCCTCTGATATTTGTGTTTATGGGGTCGCCGTCTTGCTGCTTATGTACCGGCGCTGTGTAGCATGTTCACAGGTCGACTACAATCGGAACGAGAAGTCAAATGTTCAGGAATATCTCACACACTTGGCAACCCTTATCGATGTTTTCTACAAATTAAATTCATATTGCTTTAGTCGGACTTTACTTACATTAATGTCTTTATTCTAATAAATTCAAATGCTGACAAAAGCAAATGGACGTCTTTAGTTCCGTTGAATTACATTGCAAATTCATAGTACAATATTGGTAAAGTGGTGTATAAAGTCACCATTTTAGCCACGTCCTTTGCTCGTTTAATTATCAGAGCACAGTACGTGGTTAGAAGATAATATCGTAGTGGCACACAGTATGGTCACTAAGTTGCTAAAGACGTTTAATACATGTCCAAAAATCCAAAGGTTATAAGAATTTAACTCAGACTACGCCGAAAGCAAATCAGAAATCGTCGACAAATGAAGCAACGTTGTCGCGTAAGATGCTACCCACTTTAGAACATTGGTCAATATGAGCATTCTAGGGACTATATTAATGAGTAGGTTGTTGTTGTTGTTGTTGTTGCTATAGGGTTTAACGCCATTTTTCAGCACAAGATAGGCTATATATGGCGGCCAGTAATAATGGTGGAGGAAGAACCCGGGAAAACCCCGGAGAGAACCACCGACCCACGAGAAGCTACCGGCAAGCTTTCTCACATACCCACATTGGCCGAGCCCAAGACTCGAAGCCACGCAGACAGAGGTGAGATGGCAGTGATCTGTGACGGTGAGCGCTTTAGACCATTCGGCCACTCGGGGCCCCTAATGAGTAGGTTTTACAATTCATAATTTGATAAATGGACGATTATAAATTTAACTTTTATTGAGACTGTGTGAACAAACTTGCCCTCAAAAACGTCTGTCACAGTACCAATGACAACCATATTGTTCTGGTTCTCTTACCATTACATTCAAATTTCAGAAGAGCGAATAAAAAACGAAGCTTAGCCTGCCATCAGTTTGAAATTGCAGGTTTGCAGGGCCCAAATAGACTCGGGTCACAATTATTACTTCCGGTTTAGTACCCACAAATGTAGTCCAAGTTTAAATTTAGAGCATTATTTCCTTTCTCATTTTGGTGGTTAATAAAGAGTTATATTTAGACATTATTGGTATTGATTTAAAGTTCATTATTTATTCTTTAGAATATGATATTTATGTATGGTTATCTGTGTGCATTTTGGCGACAGTGCAGAGTCAATAATGAGGCATTAATGCTGATCCGAAAATGAAATCTGTTACCCATTGCACGTTGCTTTGTTTACAGTCCAGCCTCTCAAAAGAATGCTGGTTTACCCATGACAAGAACTTCACCGCGAGTTCATCTTTGATGGTACGTTAGATTAACATATGAGTTTTAGGATTTGGACGCAGGGGAAGTTCAGTAATGAGAAATAGATCTAATGATTATGTGGCAAAATATATGACAACACAAATTATGATCTGATTCCTGTCAGTGTCATATCCATAAGAGTTTAAATCAATTTCCGAAGTTCATTATTAAAGACAGACTCATGAAATTTTGATATATCGTGTATATTTACTTTAAAAATGGAACTATAAATTAAAAATTAAACGATAACAAGTTTTTGAAAAAGGTATGTGAATTGTAAATTAAATTAAAATTTTTAAATTTGTGTGAAAAAATTCACTTATATTGATTGTGGGGTTGACACTCAATTACTATTAGCATATAAGAATTCCTACACCTAATACAAGTTGCAGTGGTGGATATTTTTTAAATTTGTACCGAGTAAATATCTTTCATAGTCAGAATATAGCCTTTACTAAAAACGCATGAAGACATCTTTCTCGTTGATATTGTGCCTTTAGAATATCTATATTATAAGTCCAAGCAGTTAATTTATGTGTTTTGCATGGGGTGATAATATGAGTAAAACATATCTGCTTGTGTGGCTTTCAGTAGTTGTTTATTAACTTAGTTATAAGTACCTAATGAGAGCACGGAAATGAAAACTCTATAGCAGATCCTACTCAGGTTGACTACTAAGCCATTTTAAACTGTTAGAGAATGAAAAATGTCGAAAGAAAAATAGGTCAAAGAGATAAAATGTACTTTCCAACAGTCTATTTACTTTACATTTATAAAACAGCAAAATAAAGTAAGGTCTAATACAAAATGCGTTCCTTTAATTGTTCGTTTTGTTCAAGAGATTGGTTGAAAAAAATGCGGCAATGTGACGTAAGCTGATATCTCATTATTATGAGCCATTTTACTTTATGCATTATTAATTACTAATAATAATTATTAACTGACACTCTAATCATTGCACCAGAAATATTCAAGCAGATCATTTGAATTAACTTTGTATAACTTATCTTAACATGGTTACATGTCACACACGAGCAAATGTCCATATGTTTTAGAATATTTGTGATCAGAATTTCACACATTTCACTGCAGTAGATCTAAAGTGGATCTGCACGGCACATATTTGGCTACATGCACTTAAAATATCCCAAAATGTTATTTCCATCATGAATTTACTTATTTATGGTAATATATCTTAAGTTAGTACTTTGCGTTCGGTATTGTAGCCTCAGCTGAGATCACATTCCCACGAAACATTCTACTTAATAATGGTTAACCGACACTCATAAAATACACTTGAACTGTTCAAGCAGATCATTTTAATCAATTTTGCACAAGTACGTGGTTCATGTCCCATTTGGGACATTGTCACTTAACGTCCTTGTATAATGGAATGTAATAATTGGTGCACCAATTATCAAACCTCACTATACATATCATTGCCCAAATTTTATGGTACCTAGTGTACCTTATTAGTTATTTAGCCTGTAAATCGCAGAACATAATCTGACAAACATACCTCTAGAAACCTCATAACTATTTCAGAAGTCACGTTAATTCATGCCCATTGCATCACATTTCTGGGTGTCGCTATGTAAGTTTATTTTTTTTAACCTGTGCTTGCACCCTCAATGTCATTTTGAAATCTCTGTATCTACACATTTTAACTTCATTTGCCTACAACTTACTGATCTATAAGATTAAGTGAAAGACGCATCTTTTCAGGTCAAGCCTGATATCTGGAACATGGTGGAAAAGTTGGATTACGTTGGAAGCTCTCCAATAGTAGGGTGGTGATACCAAGGTCTCATTAAGACATGTCATATGTACCGGGCATAAGTTACCAGGAAAAGTTCATACTACCACACTGATATATAGCACCTCAAAAATATGGCTTAGGTCTTCATTAGAGAGATCAGCACCATCGCTCAGTAAGTTGGAGTCTCCCCGAAGTTGTATTTTCCTATGATATTGTCGCATTTTAAGGTTATTGAAATTAAAACGCAATGCATTTTTGCTATAAAACACGGTTCGGGTCCCATAAAAATGGGAAATTGACACTAAGAACTGACTGAGTTCCTGGCACAATAAATGTTAAGCATAGCACTTGTCATTACTTCTTTAGTGTGTACACATATACATTTGAACAGGCATATTGCAATTTGATATAAAACTATTTACACTCGCGTAAGGACATTTATGGGAGGTGTGATTGGGTCTACAATTTCCCGCCAGATATTTCGCGTAACGCGCTGTCAAGACCTAGATCCCTAGTCATCGACCGTGCTTTGCTGGGATGGCATACACTCGACCCGGACTAATCTGTGTCTACCTGCCGTTTCGACCGCCAGGAGCGTATGAGGGTACTCTAACAGCTCCGGAAGACCAACAGCGCATTCAGGAAGTACGCGGATCCGTTTTAAAGTCTCTTCCCAATCCTTCATACAGGCTGGATATATCATAACTACCGGGGCATATGAGGGTGCTCTACTGCCTCGGCAATACAGCATTCATCGGTTTCATATTGCTCAACATTGATTTTTCTTTCCTTTGATGCTGGAAATTTTTGTTCTTTGCCCCACCCACCTTTTGTGGCTGCCAGAAATGCAGCAATCTCTATTTGCTGTATTTCTGTTTATGGCGGTTGCATCCTCAAAAAATTTATGTATTATACCGTATGTCTCATTGTTCAATTTCTTAACATGTTTACTCTTTAGACTTTGTCCAGATAGTTATGTTATGCTGTAAATACATAGCAAATTTTTGGTTCAATACATTACATTTATTTCAATACAAAGTCACGAAAGTGGCCATCATCAAACACAAAGTTTGTCTTTGTTTTAATTATGTACCCATATACTTTGACTTTGTAATTTTGTACGACTGACCTAACGAATTCTGTCTTTCACTCTCTGTCTTCCTTTTGACTCGAACAATGTCATAAAGAGTAGGATGGTACATGCACATTTAATTTTACAATCTCATCAAACACGTTGGTAATAAAGAGACCTGTTTTCATTCACTTTCTTTCTGACAATAACTTTCACCTCTCTTCTACATGCGTAAGAACACATCACATAAAATCACCGTGAGTTATCATGCTTCACTATCCCTGGACAAAATGTTATGCGTTGCACAGACCGAAGCTACCATATGTTTTAAATGCCATTTGTTAGTCAACTTTGCTGTCTAAAATTTGTTAGTTTGATTTGAAAGTTTGTATGTAAATTTAAATTAATGTTATTATTTGGTTTTCTAAATTTAAATGTTTAATTAAAATTGAATTAAAATTTAGTTTATCAATGTTTTTATTCATCAAACATATTTGCAGATAGAAATCATATTTTATTATAATTACTTTTTGCTTCATTGAAAAATTACAATAGTTAAGGACGATATAACAAATTTAGATTTAGCGTCTCAAGAGCAATTTGCCCAAACGTTGTACCCTGTGCAACACCAATAATACTCACTTTCTGTCCGCTGTCACACACATATTTTGCTATGAAATTCAAAAACAATTCGTGAGCAAAGTTGAAATAGGTGTGGCATGCAAATATAAAAGTTTGACTAAAATTTGCCATAAATAAGCTGGCCTGATAGGGCTCAGGTCACAATTATCACTTCCGACTCAGTACCCACGAATGTAGTCCCAGTCTATTTTTATAGCATATTTTCCTCTCTTATTTTATTTGTGAGACAATAAATAGATTTAAGCATTCCTGGCATTAAAATAAAGATAACTTTATTCTTTAGAATATGTGCATTATGGTGTGGTTCTCAATGTGTATTTTGGCGAAGTGCACGTTAATGAGGCATTTATGTTGATCAGGAAGTGGAGATGTGTCCCATTTCACGTTGCTTTGTTTACAGTCCAGCCTCTCCAAAGAAGCCGGCTAACCTATGACAAGAACTTTACCGCGAGTTCATCCTTGAAGGTATGTAAGGTTAACATGATTTATTAGGATTTGGATACAGAGGAAAGTTCAGTACTGAGAACAAGTGAAGAGACTATATAGGAAAATTATTTGTGATCTGAATCCACATATGGGTGGTAGCTACAGGCGGTAGCTACTTTTGGGCCGGGAAACATGATATTTGAGAGAGTCAAAGTTATTCGACTCGTATCGGCAAGAAACGATTAGTTTCTTATTGCATATACATGTACCTCTGAGGGAAAGAGGAAAATGGTCATCTTTAGTCCTTCAAGCCAATTGTCTTTCAAGATATTAGATAAGGAACTTAATAATAATTAAGAGTATCACCTATTTCCGACTGGTTTTAGACACAATAGAAAAATCTGACCAATTGCAATTGTATAAAGATTTATAAGCACACGTGTACGACTTTTGCCGACCCATAGGTATTTTAGTTACAAACTAAGCTGAAAAGGTTTGCGTTAAAATCCAAGAGGAAATATCAGATACCTTCTCCATTCAAAATAATTTAGGTTTTCCTTCCTGTGTAGAACTGTTCCGACTCTCACATTAAGCTCTAAGAAGAAGTAACAGGTGCATTCCCCATTCATAATACCTCGATATTTTTTCTCTTGCTATTTATTAGTCATTTGCCTTGATAAAGGTTGACTCTGAGCAAGAATGTATCCTAAATTCAAAATAGTTAAAATACATTATACAACGTATTTTGATAAGGCATGGAACTCTACCTTCAAGGTGGTGATCAAACAAGATGTTGTACGTATGTAAACAACAGTGCACTATAATTCACCTTACTCAGATTGGCATAATATACATTTTCATTTGTTGATCTGCCGTTCAAGCGCCAATCAGCAAATCAATACATCAACAAATCCGTTACTAGTTAACCAGGTTTACAAGCTGAAGTTCAGAAACTTAATACAAAGATTTAGCAACAGTAATTGTTTGCTTTTTTTTATTATTTCAGATTGGTGTGTGTGTGTGTGTGTGTGTGTGTCTGGCCAACCGATGCGCCAAATCATTGGATACTTGCCCGTCTGTTTGTAATAAGGTACAACGAGATAAACATGTATGGTGAGATTTCATACTGCTGCAGTTTAATTTGTTGTAGCGAGTTTCCCATAGACGGCATATAAATTTGGCTGCAGTAGGATTTAGTTTATTGCATTCGAAAACATAATGTGTTTAGCGTTCTGCTGTTTATGTTACAAAGTGCGACGAGAAAAACAGTAGCTGTCTGCCAACCTTTAAATTTTATAGATGAATGTATAAAAAGTACCTCAAATGCAGGTAATAGCAGCTGTATCGTGCAAGAACAAATTACTTAATTAATATCCATTCATAAGAATATTTTTACATTAATACAAAAATCAAACTCTTGCGTTAATGTGGAGCTGTGCATAGATTTCGACAGTATTAACAAGAAATGCTTTATAGTTCTGACTTTACTCGTCGCTGCCTCCAGCCATAAAAATATTTTCTATATTAGTGATATTAAAGGTACAGACATTGCTATTAATGTTTTGCAGATTAACTTGTATGTATGTGTATCTGCTTTTTGTATAATGTACGTAGCCACTGCCTATTATAAGTCAGTTATAATATAAGAAAAGTAAAGGGGAAAAAAAGGAGAATAAAGTAACTTTCTCCAGCACGTATATTGTTAGAACATACGATAATGATTAATTTGATCGACTAGTCAACTACTTGGTAGGCGTCATATGTGACTTGTTATATTCTTCCAAAATACGGTTCCAATAGGTCGAATGCTGCAATACAAACAATGCTTTGAATCTATCACAGGCTTTCGAGGTCACGACATCGTTCCTTCGCGTACCACAGCTGGTGCATCACATTCAAGATATTTCCTAGTAAGTGTTTCCATTGTGCTGCAGTTTGCCCATTGTTTGGTACAGATGACTTTTTATGTGGCAATGCTGACTGTGTTAACTTTCCTCACATTTCATCGTGGGCCCCGTTGCCTTTGACCAAACCACACCGTACTGATTGGTTTATCAACAACGACCAGCGGGTTTCCTGGCCGTTATTCGTCATTACGCAGGCGTGCACATCACAACAGTTCTTGCTGCATTCTTAAACTGCCCCTGACATTTGCTAATGCCGCTTGCTGACATAAAAAAAAACCATTGGCTGTTTTTCCATTGTGAATAGAAGTGTGGTTCTCACCTGACCCGTCTCAGCCATAATGATGCTGATACCTGTTCACAGTCCATTAGGGCTGAATATAACGTCTGGGAGGTTGGTCTCTGATAGTGACAGGGTAAATTACAAACTGTTGCAATCTGATACCGTTTAAAAAATAAAACATATATTTAAGGATTTTGTTGCTCAACGAGATAGCTACAGAAAGTGTTTCTTTGCCTTCCAAACTGTTATACGAAGGACATGGTCCCGCTGTTGAGTGAGACAACTACATACAGGCGTTTCAAAATTCAACCTAGTCGAACGAAAAATCGAACGTGTTTTCAAGGAGCCACATGGCGGCTTTGAGAGGTAAACTTTATTTATTTGTAGCCTCGTTAACAGACGCAAACTTGACATCGTTAACGAATACAGCCATGTTCATTGCAATTCAGGATGAGGTCTGTTGTTGTTTGTCGCAATCAATTTAAGACCCAGTTCTTAACTTTTATTATATAAGCGCAGTAAACATCAGGTACGTTATTTATCTATTTGTTGTAATGTAGTCTCCTTTACTATATCGGAAAAAATTCTTACAGTCTCTGTTTTCTTGTGGTTGATCCATGAATTCCGACTTAGAGTATTGTTAAACGCAAGGGGGTCAAACTCCTGCACGAACCTGGCTTGATGCTGATTGTTTTCTCCTATCTCCAAGGACATGAAGACAACAGTCGTTGTCAGTTGAAAGGATTTTACACGCGCGAATGATTTAAATACTGTTCTTCCAGTCACATAATGACCACTCATCACGAATCTCTAATTTCATGCCTGCATCGGTTTCTTTTCTCGTTTTACATTTGTAAGACTTGTTAGTAAATGTTCTAGAGTAGAATATTATAACTTCACTCAATGCAATGCAAAAACACAACCCAAACATCTAATACAAAGGATTGTTCGTGTCTCATATTACCAAACACGTATACCTAAATATATACAGAGAACATCCTATGTTAAGAAATTTGGGAGGGTCAGCTATACGAAACTAACAGTAGCTGTCATAAAGTCTTATGAATGCTAAAGGTTATGCTCCTAGAAATTGGTTGATCACTCTGGTTGAGAAATATTATCCCCACACAGACTCCCCATAATCAACAAATAAACACTAACAGCTAACAAAGTTACAAACGGAGACGTAAATACAAACAGCACACGCCTTGGGTACGTTACAGTATTATCAATACTGCGGGTTTCCAGATGCTTATAACAGTATATATATGCAGTAGTGGATCTACTTTTATACCAGGATATCTTATCATAAATTCATATGGAATAGTTCATTTTTCGAATTAACAGTTTGTTGTTTACATTCATATTTATATTTTAAATCAAAATTCTATTATTATTTACATACCCATGTTTAAAAGCTGTGTATGAAAATAAGTAAAACGCTTTCGTAATGCATTTTATGTGCTACATCGAGTACGAACGAAATATTTGCACACAAGAGGACACAACAGAGAATAATCCAATTAACCTTCGACCTTGCCATTGACATCTGACCAATAGTTTCATCTTCTCAAGGTTACATCAATATCTGTAAACATAATTCAGTTTTGTGTAAGTGACACCGACGAAGTCTTAGCTGTATCAATGACTTTGAATATTGCACACAAGCTTGTCGAAATTTCAAGATGAATTGCTTCTTAGTCTTCCTTATTCTGTCATATTTGGCGTTTTCTTTTGGAGAGGGTAAGTTTCTTTTTGTTTAATTTCATAACTCTCAAACTCCTAGTCAGACTTAAACTTTTCATTTTTCGACATCTTGCTTACATATTTTAATCAAGGAGTTTTTCCTTCAGGCAGCTTTAGCAGTGTCGCATAGAAGTTACTTTCATAAAGGAACAAAATTATTTTCATATATCAACCCTATCATCATTAAAAAGTTCACTTCATGGAGACACATAGTAATTCTCCATTATCAAATACTTGGAATACCAACCAACCTTACACAGAATAGGAACAGTTTTCATGACTATACGTCAAGATAGAGGAGTCGCCGTGGCTAAGTGGTTAGCGTACTGGACTCGCAAGTAGAGGGATGTAGATTCAAATACTGCACAGACCAGGTCAGGTCAACTTCCGTGACCTGTCCTGGGCAAGGCACTTTGCTAAAGATAAAACCTTAAAGTTGTATAAGCCTGTAACAGTCATTAAATTCTATAGTCTGCTTTAGTATCTAGTCAGTTTCTTCTTGTAATGTGCTGACTTTTCACGCCTTTCCCATTACGCACTACAATGTTCAAACTAAATACAGTGTTTGTAGAATTGTCATAATTTGATGCATTGGCATTCACTGCAACATGGATCAATCCAATTTGATGGTCTTTCCCTTAAATTTTTCCTCACCCCACGCAGTAATTACACGCAGGCTGGGACAATGTTGTATCAACGTCTTCTTTGACGCCAACCTAGCGTGACTAAATGACGTTAGCAACTTCATTTTGCTCAGTCGCACTCAGTTTGGTCCATATGTCTTGCTACAGTTGACTTAACGGTGAGCATTGTTGAACCAACGCCGGCCCAACGTCACACTTTAGTGATGATCCGTCGGGTCAACGTTGAACCAACACGTTAGCCCATTAGAAGGCCATAAGCATCATGACGTTGGGCCACCATTATTTGGACAAGGTTGACTAATGTTGGAGACATTTTGGTATCCATTGGGCCAACGTTTACCCAATGAAGGGACAATGAGCAATATGATATTAGGCTGACTTCATTTTGAACACGTTGTACCAACGTTGGTCCGGTATGGATGTGCTGTTTGGATAAAATGCAGGCTTGATACCCTCATGAAATTACTCCGAAATACTTAAAGGGTTGCTGCTTACAGCATTAATTATCAACAGGTCATTCAAGTAAATACCTATAACTTGCATCTTACCCATGATCAAAGTTATATAAACAGTCAAACTTAACTATCACAAGCTATACTTGAATAAAATCCATTCCATCTGGTTATCTAATTATTGTGCTAAATATTTTCTCAGATATATGTGAAAAAAAATCCTAAATTCATGAAGAAAAAAAAATTACTTTCATCAAAAATATTCCAAGAACTGTATAGCAAAATACCAAAATTATAAAAATTTACCACTGAACCGTTCAAACGAATTATATGCTTTACGTACGGGTTCTTTATGTATAGTTTTTCAACTGTCGCGCGCAATTCTTTGGTGGAATTCGCGATCAAAGAAAAAAAAAAAAGGATCCGAGAGAACGAAATTAAACTCAGTGTAAATTAAATAACTCGCGCTTCTGTATATATTTCGGAACATTTTTATAGGTAGAAAATATTCAACTTGTGGGAAAAAAAGCTTGCCCTAACATTGGGCCAACGCATACATCCCAACGTCGGCATTGCAACCAAAGAACAACGTTGGCCCAACTAGTGTTTTTCCAACGTCGGAATTACAACCGCTGAACAGCGTCGGCCCGACTAGCGCTTTTACAAATTCGGCAAAGAAAGAATGATCCGACGTTGCTTTATCGTCACGTACCCAACGCCGACCATGCTTTCATCTGCCAACGTAGGTCCAAAATATATGTGATATATGGGTAGTTTGGAAATATCGTGTAGGCAACACTCATGGTGGTTCATAACGTATGTGAAAGAATCGCTACATTTCCAGATGTTCATGAACTAGATTTTTTAGAGTGTTTATTGTTTTAATTTTCATTTTGACAAATAAAACTTGTAACAGGCTTGTTCTATAGACTTTGGAATGCAAACCATGCGCATACTTTGATGATAGAAGACTCAGATCATATTGCTGCTGATGCGGGGATTAGAAATGTCATTGTAGCATGCGACTTACAATTCATTATGCTAAATCCACTCTTAGGTTAAAAAAATTTAATCAGTATGTGATGAGCTTCCCCTTCACGAATGAGTTAATCAGCCCACCCATTTCACTGTGACCTATTCAGCGTTGTTACATCTATTGCTTTTAATAAAAATAAATGCTAATTCTCAGGGGGAATGGGAATCCTTTCTTGCAGGAAAATATTAGATGTCATTGTCCTGTTTTTTGGAATATTCAACTGCAGAAAACAAAAAACCTTCCAACCCAACGATAATCTACTGAGACATGAAGTATCCACTACCAACTGGGATTGTTTTAAATGTGATGATATTAACAAATATGCAATGAATATCACTGACGACATATTCAGGATATATGGACAATGTATTCCGGTCAGAAATGTTGAAGTTTAACCAGAACCTCGATGGATAGCAATAGTAAACAAAACGCCAACATGCAAACGTAGGAAGCCTATCGAAAAGCTAAGAAATCTAACCTACCATCTAATTTTACTAAGTTTCGTTCCCTGCGGAATACATATCTTG
This sequence comes from Megalonaias nervosa, assembly GCA_016617855.1. NCBI lineage: Eukaryota > Metazoa > Mollusca > Bivalvia > Unionida > Unionidae > Megalonaias > Megalonaias nervosa. The sequence continues at coordinate 32,364 of JAECUM010003217.1, read as the reverse complement.
TATGGTCAAACAACGCTTCCAAATGAAATTAACGTGTTTATTTGTTATGCCGTTCATTAATTTCGTGAAAAGTCAAAGTAATTTACTTAAGACACCCATTACGGAATTCCAGAAGTTTCTTTGTTCTTGCCCGCACGCATAAATAAACTTCAATTATGTTACAATCATATATATATATTGCAAGTTTTGAGTAGGACTGTACTGAATAGTGGTTTTAACTGTTCGGCCAAATACGAATAGAGACCCATAACTATTCGGCCGAATATGATTACGAATAGTGACTGAAAGCTCCAAAATAAAATAATTTTTTTAGCAGGTCTAATGACATTTTAATTAATTATAAAGTAACTAACAACGAACACGTGAAGGTTCAAAGCAACGAAGGCATTACCAAAATATCAGTGCTACCGTTAAACGTCTTGATAATTCTGTATACGTTAACTGATGAATAGCAAGATTCAAAATTTCAAAAGCAGTCCAACAGTTACTGCTCCATGAAGAATACATAAGCTTAAGATAATAAAACAAACGAGTTTCTCGACAATGTCTGCCAGTAGACAACATCTGTTGTCTGACAAGGTGTTGCCGGCAGCACTGACTAAGTGTTCACTTGGGACGCTTGTTGGAGGCGCTGCTAGATGACTTTGAGCTCAAGAACGGAGTAAAGGAAACCTTTCAGCTTTGGTCTGCCACCATGACAGTGGATCAATATCCCTAGAGATACAAGGCTCATTCAGAAATTTGTTGAATTGGCTGTCGATACGAATTGAGGTACTCTTTTCTGGTTACAATGAGACTATAGTTCACGAATGTTGATCTAATTGTACTATTCATATTCAGCTGCATCATACTATTCGGCCGAATCGAATACCTCATTTAATACACGATTCGGGGCCGAAGCTAATATTCGGTACAGGCCTAGTTTTGAGTGAAATATTGTGTAACATTAACCCATTGTTAATACATTTATTTATTCTTTCTTTGTAACTATTGTGTACTTGTATGTAGAATATTGTTTGCCCCCATGGGTGTTTGTGAGATAAGCAAAATATTGAAACAGCTACTGTATATGAATTGTACCTTCAGAAACTTTATTATTATTATTATTATTATTATTATAGGGTTTACCCCGAGTTAGTCTCAGCCGCTCTTTGATGCATTCTCAAAGGTATCAAAGAATAGATTTTTGCCACAGGTAATAATTCAGAAATACGAGTTATATCATAAAATGTTTTATAAAAGTTTTATTTGTTCAAGTGAAAAGAAGGTAAGTTTGAATATGTTAAATGTGATAATTCTTTTAGTTCTCAGCAATGCTTACAAAGCAATTAGATATGTATTCCATTAATTGTTACAGTTGTAAGCAAGGCTTACAAAGCAATTAGATCTATATTCCATTAATTGTTACAGTTGTCAGCAATTAGATCTGTATGCCTTGTGTGGGTAAGTAGGTCCAATTATCTTCATGCTGTAGAAGCGGTGTTAGATGACAAGGTGTCACGTGTGTGCCATATTAACTAACGAAACTATAGGCCAATGATAACTGTATGAACTGTACTAGGCGTTGGGCATTCGAGTGAGAAGTAAGCGGCCAGGACTTACAAATATAATGGTAGTACCAAATTAAGTCCACATTTTATCAGGCTAACTTTGGAGTGAACGGATGTTAGGGGACACATATGGAGCTCTTGGGAAGCGTAGTAACTCCTCCTTCCTAATTTCGGTTGAACAGCAGGGAACTTTAATTATATCGAAAGATGTAATCTCTCAATCAAGGAATGTCTGTATGCAACTTAGAATATAAAGTTATGTCCAAGTCAATGAGGATCAATAGTTTATTGATAGAGTTGGCAAGGCAGTGAGTTCGGTCTGTGAGTTAATCAGTTCGTCTATTAGTCAGTTAATTAGAAAACTTGGTGACTTGTGTGTGGTATCGTAGTTTACTTGCTAGTTCTAACTAATAACTGCTCCCCTTAGTAGCTGCAATATTAGATAGGGACTACTCCCGGAGATAGGGGGCGCCGCGATCCATCATGGAAGATATCTGATGTGTATTAGGAACCTGTGTTAATAAACCCTCTCTGTGTGTGTGTGTGTGTGTGTGTGTGTGTGTGTGTGTTTAACGACTTGAGATTTCCTCGTTTTCATGACAGCTTGTAATGTAGCTGTAGTGATAGCTGAGCGATGACTGTGGATGAAGTCTTCAGTTGTATAAAGCGGATAGGAAGGGGTTTTAATATGCTACAATACATGTATGTAGACAATCGACATGGTGAAATTCTATGGAATATGATGTGCTGGCTTAGATATTTGAATTTGTTATGAACATTAATAGTTAATATATTAGAATAATAATGTAATCTATCTAAATGAATATGTCATGAATTAGAATATAGTTGTGTGAGCTAATTGTCTAGCACGAATTCCTCCCGCACTTGCCATGTGATAAAGGCATGATAAACAAATAATTTGTAAGCTACAACTCGCTCGTGTCTTGTTGGCGGAGAAGAGGCTATTTGACTACATCCGCCAGTAGCCCAACAAACATCAGTTCCGGACGTCTATGGGCAGCCCGGAAACAGTTGGGCCTTATTTAAATGTACTGTTGCTTTACCGCTCTTCAAGAAACGGAATATGTTTCAAAGACGGAACAAGTTCTGAATAATATATTATGACGAACACATCGTTAATTTACTTCTCAAATATATATATATATATATATATATATATATATATATATATATTATATATATATATATATATATATATATATATATATATATATAATTGCCTAATTGAATCACAATTATAAGTACCGCTCCGGTGGCCTAGTGGTTAGAGCGTTCGCCTCGGGTGCGGGAGGTCGCGGGTTCGAACCCCGACCGAGTCACACCAAAGACTTTAAAAATGGTACTAACAGCTGCCTCGCTTGGCGCTCAGCATTAAGAGGTTAGTGTTAGGACTGGTCGGCCTGGTGTCAGGATAATGTGACTGGGTGGGACATCATGCTACATGTCTGCGGCATGATGCCCCAGTGCGGGACATCACTATAAACTGTCACACTGCAGACATCGTAGCGATATGACTGAAAAATTGTTAAAGCTACGTTAAAAATCTAAATCACACACACACACACACACACACACACACACACACACACAATTATAAGTATTTGAATTTTAATGCGGTTGTTGTTGCAATTGTTGTTGTTGTTATTATTTTATTATTCATGCTGACATTCCTACTTCTAATAATAATGATAATAATATCAACAACAACGACAATGACGAGAAAAGCAACGAAGAAGCATGACAAACCATTAATTATAGCGACTGCCAGAAAGTCTTGTGTGTTGTATTTTATCTATATTTGAAGATGAGGATATTTCAAAATTCAGTATTGTTTCTTTGTTAATGGATCGACACAGAATCTGTATTACATTGTTTCTTTGTTAATGGATTGACACAGAATCTGTATTACATTGTTTCTTTGTTAATGGATTGACACAGAATCTGTATTACATTGTTTCTTTGTTAATGGATTGACACAGAATCTGTATTACATTGTTTCTTTGTTAATGGATTGACACAGAATCTGTATTACATTGTTTCTTTGTTAATGGATCGACACAGAATCTGTATTACATTGTTTCTTTGTTAATGGATTGACACAGAATCTGTATTACATTGTTTCTTTGTTAATGGAAGAACATAGAGTCGTAGACCTTATGCTATAATTGAAAAGCCAGTTTGCAATGCAACTTTCAAAAATGTAGAGGAAAGAAAAAAGGTACACGTATATTATATCAAATACTGAGTCACTTAATATTCAGTTCTGTACTTTAAAAAAATCTTAGATCTTACGAATATTAGTTCTGATTATTTTTTTCTTCCGATATTGTCTTAATTCTGTATCAAAATAAAGATGACATACTGGTATTACCAACACAAGTTATATATAAAAATGACATAAAGCACCGATATATATATATATATATATATATATATATATATATATATATATATATATATATATATATATATATATATATATATATATAACATCCATGCACCCATTCTTAAAGAAGAAATTCTGTAGCAGCTAATGAGATTGCTTGTTTAACACAAGAAAGGCAACCTCCTGCTGCCTCAAAGATTATGAATGCACTAGATGCGCTCTCCTGCGTATCTTAGAGGCCACTAATGAAGATAGGAGTCGCAGTGGCCTGTTGGTAAGCGTGGTGGACTCAGACCGAAAGGGTTCGGATTCATCTTCTATCAACGTATCAGAGCGAGTCGGCAACCGTCATGTGTACTTGTGCAAGGAATTTACTCTAATTTGACCTCGGAGCTAAATAAACAACTTGTATTTATGTGTTTTGAATCACGAAGCCAAAGAAGTTTTTTTTTTTTTTTTTTTTACAAGACACTCTAAATAAAGAGGAAGGCACAGTATCCACCTGGATTTCCACCATATTTGATGCCCAGATACAAACTGACACGTGCGCTTATACACTCTCTGATGGCTCTTTCAATACAACACACACACACACACACACACACACACACACACACTTAGAAACAAGGCAAACATGCATATTTCAAATGGCCCCTTTCATGTGCGTAGTATAGGATGACATTTTACGGTCTAATGGGGTTAACATGAGCTAATATTAAACCTCCGGAAATTGACCATCTGACACTTGGGGGACGTACGGGAAATCCTGTTTAAAATTGTAAACATTGTAATATTGTTAGAAGTGGATGACTTCAGTGTATGGGGACAAACAGGAAATATATAGACTCTGTTTTCTGTTCTGAATTTTGCGTAATTTCTCTAGTCCACTAAATATTTTTTTCTTTGCTGAGTGAGTGTGTTTCATGTTTACTGGCCCTCTTTGACAAATATCTTGTCTGGGTGTTGGCATCTCACTCAAAGTTCCCCTACCACACTCATTACAACTGTGTAGCAAGTAGACTGTAGGCTTCCAGATCAGGTCAAGCGTTGGGTGGGGACAGACTTTCCTCGAAAGGGCACCAAAGCAAAGGTCTATGTATCTATTTACTTAAAGTGTGCAAAATACCAAATAAATGTGCGCAAGAATAAAGTGATGATCAAATTTCAAGCGACAAGTGACTACATTTGTGTGTGTACGTATTTTTTAGCCGGAGGGGGGAATCCGGAAACCCCTCCCCGATCCGGCCCTGGCTTCAGTGTCCACACTTCCTATTATTATATTGTTATCAACACGCTCTAATGTCAGCACAATGTCTGTCACAGGGTGTCAGCAATACTCGTAGCAGATTCATCGAACATAAAGTGCTGACCATTTAATTTTCGTGGGGGGGGGGGAGGAGGGAGGTTCTTCTTTGCTAAGAGTCAGAGCAAGATAATTTTTTCCAGCTATTGACATACTGCAATTTAAAATAAGTCTTAGGTCCCTGCCCCAGAACATTAAATAGTATACAGTGGTACGTATTACGGTATTTTCAGAATTACCGCCATATACTGTCTTACGTACCTCGCGGTGTGTTCAGGAATATAGCGGTACAAAAATTTTCATGGTACCCAACTCTAATATATATTGTTCTGCTAATACCAAAGTTCGATATGTTAGCAACGGAATCGTGGCGTTCTTTAACAGTGCACGTTATTCCATCAATGGAAAGAAAATCAGAAGAATTCTTGACAACGTGGATTTTGCCACTACGATTATTGGACTTGCCAGATACATCGATGATTACGTGAGATCAGCTGGTCCAACTATGATGTTTATCAAGGATACATCTGATAATACTGATTCTCATCAGAACTCAGTTGGGTGACCTAAAACACACAGTAACCCTGCTAATGATGCAGATGTACGAGCTGTAGTCCTTGGTCCAAAACAGCACTTTTAATGGTTGATTTGCTTAACGCAAAGGACAACTTCGCGGAGGCTCATTACGGTTTTCGTGTGGAATTCCTTCCAGCCACACATTTGTGTTTTGTAGAAATGTTCGCACAGTTATTTTTGGAACAAAACGCACAGTCACATTACTCCAACGATGCAATATTGCGCGGTGCAGCTTCTGCTGATGGTAGAGCTGTATTAGAAACAATAACATTGTGGATGCCAATGTTGTCACATTTGTTATCGTTTATGTAATCTGAAACAGCTTCAACGCTTGTATGGACGTGCACCACCAGCTGAAGTTGTCAATTATTTAATCAGGCAAGATAAACAATCACTGTTTAATTCGATTATACTAGTACAAACTCGGGTAGATGGACCCATATGCGACCTTCTTGTTGTTGAAGCGTTGCGTGTACTGGAGCGTTCACCAACTCCGCAAGCACTTACTGATTTCACATTAAAGTACGTTTAATGTTATACACAATGTCTATTAACATTACTCAGCCCGACGACGCGATGCTGACACAGATCTGTGCCGATTTGGCACCAAAGCAGATTTGACTGAGTTTACTAGTCGTGTTGTTTTGACGTCAATCCAGGTGAGCTTGTAATTGTTCACGATGAAACTGGTAAACTGCAAACGTCTAATGTTGACATTCAAGATATTATTGTTAAGCTCAAAGGGGCTGTCACAAAGAACTTAGTCACTGAAAACGTTGGAATCAGTGGCAGCGGCGAGTCAGTTGCGTTGATCAAAAATTATGTTGATACTGGTAATATTGCAACAAGACAATACGTGCAAGAAGAAATCACTCACGTGCCCGAACCACCACGCGCAGTAATTTCATGGAGCACTATTACTGAAAAATTAGTTAAAGAAGGAGAGGAAAAAAACTAACCCCTTAACCTTAGCAAACGGTCAACTTATGTTAGGTTCTCTTTTTGAAAATGGCTTTGATAGACCTAAAAGTCACATCTTGAAAGGGCGCGGGACCGGATGATACTTGTGTATCATAACTGGAAGTAAAGGTACTTGGTGTTGATCAGGATTGTTAATACGTGGTCAGCGGCATTATGGTTGTGATTATGTACCAGTAATATTAAAAATTAACAGGCGAGCCAGCTATTGATTTAAATTTTTACACAGTTGCATTATCAGCGTCATTAGCTGCCAAAGATGAAATTGAGTTCGAAGCACTTAACATTTATTCTGACGGGTGCTTAACCGTCTTTGGCGTTTGTGTTTTTGATGAGTTTTATCGTTATTATATACGTAATGCATTCTGACCTCGGTGATGAGGTTGCAGAATTTACCGATGGGATGTTGGATCAGATGGCAGAGGATGCTAACAACGATAACAATTTTGCTCCACTTCTCGATGAATATCTAAGTGGTGTTAGCAAACCCTCGTATGAACTGTCACATAAGTTTGTTAAGGGTCAAGTAGAAATCGTATTTTTAGAATTACCCTGATGTACAACAACCAACTAGAGGTCAACTTAGAATCATCGCACAGGCAAAGCCCAAAAATTGATTTCATCGACAGATGCAAAAATACTCCGGGATCGTTTCTATAACAGCGAAGTAATATTCGCCGATGTATCCATCCTAGTTAAGTTCATCAACGAATATTTTACACCAACATTGACTCAACTGAGAAAAAAGAAAGTTCGCGAATGTTATTCGACAAGAACGCGCTTGTTGGGGTAACAGTTGTTGAGCAAAGACGATGGTTAGATGAAAAAGGCATAGGCATAATCGGTGTCTTTAAACGAAAAACGTGCTAAACCTCCACAACGCACGATCGCGGAAGATTTAAAAATTCTTCAAGGAGAGGTATTCTGTAATTGTCTGACGGTTGTACCAGTTAAAAAGGTTACCGGTAATTAGTTAGAAGTACGTGTGCGTCTTGCGCCTGAATGTGATGAATCCGGTCAGAGTGTGCCTGTCGTGCAATGTCCTGCGCGATTGTATTATTAATAGAATAACTATGATAGACCCTCAATGTTACCGACGTGAAAAAATAATCGAAGCTGAACAACAGCTGCAAGATGAAGTCACCAAGAGAACCGTGTTGATGGTAAAATACAAACGGACGTGTTAGCTGGTTGGTGCTATTTGAGGTATTCCTGCATCGACAACTGTTGGTCTTGGTGTGGCTGGAATCACGGCAACAACAACGATCGTAGGTGCATTGATCAAATATTATTATAAGGGCTATATTGATAGTAACCGGTGTCTCTGGTGGTGCTGCAAATTAATTTAGATACGATTACATTCAAGAGTAAATGCAGAATTGCTTGCAGCGGCACAAAGCAGTCCCAACACGATTTGTAAACTGTATTCGGTGGCTGTAGATGATAAAATATTTGGCATAGTTGAATTCGAGACAGTCCTGGCGGAAATCGAAAATCACCGACAACTCCGAGCACAGATAAGAAATCGTTCTGTTGCGGATTTATAAACAATAAAAGTCGAATAAAACCATCCTCACTTTCGTGGATTAATCATCAACGTTTACGCATTTCTGTACTTAGTTTTTTGCCCAATCATGGGGGATAGAGGTTGAAGCTTGAATCAGGACCCAAAGGGAAAAAGTCAAAACGCCCAATCTAACACAGACCAGATTGAAGAGTATCTTTCTTTATAATAGTGTCAAGCCAACACAAAAGTATAAAATGTTTGTCAGGATGTATAAGAAAAATATCCCCATCCACTAACTCTATTAATACATGTACTATCATTGATCAGTTTGATCCACAGTATTTCACCTCTGAAACATTACGGAACATCAAGGCTATTGCATCAGTCGCAGGTTCCATAGTCAGGGACTTCATTTCATTTAGAATGAATATGTTGTGGGATTTTATTAGCTTATTAGTATTCTTTCTGTTGAGAGTAATATAAAGTACCCAGCAAGACACAAAAGAAACAAAGTTGCATGTATCATCGATTTATTCAGCTAAAGCAGCTTGAAAAAGACAAAGTCACTGGGAAATACATAGTATCGTAAACACAAACATTCGCTTCTATTTTCAAAATTTAATGTACACGTGTCTGAGAGAGAGAGAGAGAGAGAGAGAGAGAGAATTCGTAAGTATGTTATACAACAAAGACATTACTTTCTTTTGTTCAAAATAATCAATAAGGATCGGGCCAGTTTCCTGCTCAGCTCTATCTAACTGGTATTATTTGCTAAGCGGCGATCTATATCGAAATGTGTTATGTGTTACGAAGAACTGAGGACAGTTGTTGATGACACCCTGTGGATGTTTCAGTTTCTTAATATTAGTATATACTTGCGAAGCAGGACTGTCTAATGCGGTATTTCATACGTTTATTTTCTTTGACATAGTTTCAAGTCATATAGTTAGTGTACATGCTAAACTACTATCATCAGTATCCGAAAGTATCGAACAGTTTTCTGTTCTGTACTTTTTTTCTGACATGGCAGTGGATTACTCTTGCATAATTAGACTTTTTAAGCTTTCATTTATTTATGTTTAGAAATAATAATAATAATAATAATAATAATAATAAATTTTAATATTAAAACTTATATTTGATATTCATGCACAATGTTGGTGTTAGTTTCGATTTCAGATCTTGTCAATTATACCATATTAGGTTAAACAAATTTCGGGCCTTCGCTAAAACAAAAGAGTGCAAATCTACCAACTGTACAGAACACTGGCTGCGAAATCATTCAGAATATGCATTATTACGATATTCCTAACTTAAAAGTGGATGTGCCGTTATTTATTGCCGTTACATTCATATTGTGTACACTCCTATAGCTGGCATTTATTTCATTCAAGAACATTCCATCATTCTAAATGAACATTCTACCCAGTTTTGTTCCATTTGGTGCTTTACGGCAAAGCAACACAAGTAGGTATTTGAGTACCGAGTCAACTATGGATAAAGCCCTTTGTAAGGGGACACACCAGTCTGATCCGATGGCAGGATTCAAACCAGCCGAACTCCAGAAAGCAAACCACTGAGACGAGACAAGACAAGACAAGACAAGACAAGATTTTGTTACATTCAGGTTGTAAAGTTTACAACATATGAGATATATAAGAAAAAGAGCACGAATATACCACTTGATATCATAACATAATGCTCGACAGGTATTACAAAATTCGGAAAACACGATCTAAGAAACTAGGAACTATTTTTCAATAGTCTTTTATTACCTGTATTCATTAATTGATTTTATTTATAAACGTTAGTCCTGGAAATGTAAAATGGGGTCTAAACTTTAGTGTTTGATCATGAGAATAAGAACACGACAAAGATAGTGATATTCATCATCTTATTTCTTGCGACTGAAAGAGTGTACAGTATCTTTCGTTATAGAAAACATTAGCCCATCTAGCAGTTACAACAGGAAACCTGTGATTTGCTGTTCTAAACTTAATTAAGCCTTTAGATATACTTTTTGATAATGAGAGACTGATTATTTCTAAATTCAAACTAATTTAAAATAACTTGTAATTCAGTCCTTTAATTGACGCATTGATTTTAGCTGCCTAAGATTGCCTGTGTTGATTTTTGAGTCGTAGTTCTACAGACTTGTTAACCATTTAACTGACACAAAACTTTGATTTCTCCACACGTAGACAACCCCGACATCATCAAATATAGCAAAATCTGATTTCATCTAATATAGTAAAATCCGACATCATTTAATGTTGCGTTTACTTCTGGTATCCATTAATTGTCATATGACTAATATCACAAAATGTTTGAATAAGAGAGAATACAGATGATAAGACATTTTTTTCTTGATTCGACTAACCAATCTAGCCCAATAGTTTATCATGCGACGTTTAATGTTAACAGTTATGGGGAACCGACCAAGTTCACCGTCTACCATATGTAGAGGGGTACATTTGTTGACATTCAGTATACTTCTAACCAACGAGAGGTGAGTTTGTTTCAACTATATCAGATCATACAAATTCCCAAATTTCACAAGCATATGTTAAAGTCGGTAAAATTGACTATCCAGACCCTTTCAGACTGACGTCGTCACGGATTTAACCAAAATTTTCTATCTCGATCGTGATGAAGAAAAACAATGCAAAACCACCAATCCACAACGCAATAAATGCCGCACGCGGTGTCGAACCTATTGCACAAAACACGGGGTGAAAATGTTTTGTTATTTTTGTCACGCTGCTGCCAAGTTCATGCTCCTGTGCGTCTGGTTCATGTCGAAAAATTGTGGTTTGTTTGTTTTCGTTGCACTAAAACGCACTGCCAAGTGACTTGATAATTCTGGCCGCGCGATAGTATTGTATGACAATGTCAGATATACGTGCACGGTTCGGTATTGGAACGACACAAAATGTACGACTGATCAGGGAGGTTCGACAGTGGGCGAGTGCATCAGTGCCGAATGCAGAGGTACGTTTGACCACAAAAGTTTACGCCAAGCTGGTTAAATGATGGCTGAGGCACGCGGTAAGGTTTTTAATCGTAACTATTGAACAGAGAAAGAATGGGCCGATTAACTGGAGGTACAGCTGAAACTGATCACGTTCGAAGGTGACAAACTCAATCGCGAAGTCAAGCAGCTGCACAAGTACAAAAAATATACCAGGAATTAAAAAACAATAGCGATATGGAGCTCGCAAAGGGGCGTTAAAAATTATTTTGATGAAGAGAGACAGGGGATGGAATCAGGTCGCTAAACAGTTCCATTCGAGTACAGATTTATCAAACTGTTGCAGCAAAGCATGACAAAATAGGACGCACAACGTGTTTATGCTGATGCCACTCGCATGGGCGATCGAACGAGTCAGATCAATGTTATCACGCGAGTATGAACAGCGAAATTCACCAAGACAGCGATCTCAGCAACTGAGAAAAAATATCGAGCAAGAATGATTGAATCTGAGTTCATGATGCAACGCAACCACAGGAAGCGAGTCACCGTACATTTGGCTGAACAACTCAGCCACATCATCAGTCTCACTTTGCGATGAATGTTTTTGTCATGCCGCGACAGTGACCAATCACTTGTCCGATGCGGTATCGGACATTTTGATTTGATTTTTGATCACGTTATAACTATCCATTTTGGCCTACCGGCATTGTATTCCACCACGGTGATAGCGGCTTCGTCCATCGCATCTGAAAACAGTTTCATGAGGCAGCACAAACTACTTCTTGCGGCTGACATGGTCTAGATACGACGACGAACGCGAGCATGAAGTAATTTATCAGCAGCGCTAACTGGAGACGATCGAAATGGAACTAATCGCAATGCCAACTGGGGCATCGATGATCACAATTGCGCACGTATTTCGATACAGTATGGCTACATGTTTGGGTATCTTGTCTCTAAACTGCAATCCAGCCCCGATGATCTTGTCGCGTCAGTAAAACCTATGGATCGCACGTGATATGGTCGACATGGGTGAGTGTGCTTGGACAGAGTATTCATTGTATTAATATCGTCATCGCTTGTGTCAGTTGGGCTCCAAGCGCGTTAGGTGATTTCTTTCCGCCCACCCCGACTTTGTCCCTTAAATCCCTCAGTTTCACGACCAGCTCAGCATTCCATTCTGTCGTGGTGGAATTCATATGGTATGTCCATCAGAACCTTCAAATCGCGGTATTATGTAGGAAAACCAAAACATTTGTTCAGATGTCACACGGGATGGTCCCAGTGATGCTAAAACTTCGAGGGAAGTATCCCTACCAGCCCCATCCGGAATGAATAAACGTGGATTGTGACATTTGGAACTCTTTTTCAGGTTTATACCAGTTAACGCGATATAGGTCGGTCTCCTTGGGCACAAATAAGTTATTGGAAGTTGTTATACTCCCGCCAAACCGGTATCAACATAAATTCTGACGTATGCCGGAACATCAACAATACTCTCCATCGTCTGAACTACACGTGGAACAACTTATATTGGCACCTGGTTTGGTTTACAACTCACTGACGTTCGCGTATCTTATCGTCGCCACGTAATCGTCAGACTTTGGAACACGATTGAGCACGATTTTGTTGTGTTCATTTTGAGAACATCCATCATCGAGTCGCCGGATTTTGCAACTGCTCATTGCCATTTTTCCATAAAACCCGCGACACCCAAGTCTTTAATGACCCCCGGACGTGTTCATGTCGACGATGTTGCCAAGAGCGAACAAACGCTATCTCGTTATTGATCTGTCCACTTGATGTTCCTGGAATTCGGTCGGCCAAATTTATCATCAAACACCATGACTTCGTTTTGACCGACCCCAGTGAGGTTCATCAGCTTCACAAGTTCGTCGTTGGTCGCGAATTTCGATACGTCTATGTAGATGGCGGGTTCGCGTTCTTTTTCAGCATGTCAACGCGCACTTTTAAAAATATTAACGTGCATGCTTATTCACCAACGCGGAAATTAATTGCCCACAATCCGCGATAATGTATGCTACTGTACGACCATCACGGGTAGTCTGACAAGTGCACTGATGGCCTCGCGTCTGCGTCGGTAACGTTGATGTCCACAGCGAAATACCAGGAGTGACATTCGCGCGGAATTTAAACGGGTGTACAAGATCTTATAAATCAAACTAAGCAAAACCAGGGAGACCTGGATCCAATGCAGTAGGTGACAAAATGCATGCCAGGACAGGACGCGAACCACGATTGATCACGTCGGTTTCACGCTAGTTTGATTTCGCATGAAACGAGTGGTGCATAAAATGTTTGATTTTTTTCCTGCGTACCATTGAGATCAGATCAAAGTTGGACATACGCGTGATTTGTTCTCACAAGAACTGCTCAGCAAATTAACCACTTTGGTGTTGCAAGGCAATGCAAGCGGCACCTACCCATCCACCATCTCCCTTTGGAAGTTCTCCTTTGGCAGTTATCGGAACCGCAGTGGCAATCAAACCCGGTATCACAGCTAGCAACAGAAAAATGTCCTCGGTTTGTCACTTGTTGCGAGCTTCCGTGTCACTGACCTCATTCAGCTGTTTCTCTGCTTGTATTATCTTGTGTGGTTCTACCCCCAGGGCCTTGTTTGGTATTTTGATGGTCACTCAGCATTTATTTCTATTGGTGGTTTTGATTTTGCTGATCTAATTCTATACGAGAGTAACATCGACGTCCGTTTATCACACGTTTAATCCACATAGGCACACAGTGTCTAAACACGCGCATACGTCAACTTGTAGCCCATCTACACGTTTTCTACTGGTGCGTTAATGACTCACATGCGACCCCAGACACTTGAGCATCATCACGGGATCCGAGAGGATGACGGCCACGCATCTGAAATTGAGTTTAGTCGCGGATCTATCCATGTGTGCGCCAGGTGCATGCCAACCACGAACTGTCTGAAGAAGTCCAGGTGCTCCAGTGAGAAGTAATAGATGGGATACGGCTGACTAAAATTCCCCTGATAAATTTAAAGGCCTGTGTTGACGTTATTGATGCGTACTATGAATGACATCAGGTGGTGGTACGTGCGCGGGATCTGATTGTTGGCAAAATCGTATTTAACGTCTTCCCATGGCTCCTTGTGATCGCTCAGTCGCAGTAACACTACAGACATTCCAATCGAACGAACACGATGTTGTTGCGGCCCTGGTTGTTCAACCATGCGATGTCTTGAAATCCCACAAACATGTGTCGCGGTATTGCAGCTGCTTGCTAGGTCTTGACCTGCCACGTAAATATGCCTTTGACAGCACTCTGAACCACGTCATTCGACATAGACAGCCGCGGTATTGTTAAACACCCAGATGATTTTATGAATGACAGCAAACGTTGTTATTCAGCCATTGACAACAACTACGGTGCTATAATTTGTCCCGTGGCCATAGCGTTGTCGCGCCAGATGGCTTCGCTGTAGAGATCGTGTCCATGGCTCTAAATATTACTTTTCTGACGTCCCTGTAAAATCCGAATACATGCTCGAGCGGGATTGTGCATGAACGTTCACCTTCGTCGTTCAAGACCGCTTTACTAGTCGCGAACCCAAGATCAAAGTTTTCGTTGACGGTGAAGATAATGTCCTCGACGTCCGCTTTGGCCGCTCTGGTGGTATTTTGACGTTGTCAGATAACATACTGACAATGCTCACCATTCGTTCTTGGCTACGATGTCTATCGCAGACATCATTGTGAGACCGGCCGAGCGCGGTTATTCATCGCTGTATTGTGCAGTACAAGTATACACATATTTAACACGGAGAGCCTTCGGGCCGTCACATTGTCAAAGACGATGCGCGTGTACGCGCACCCCACCCCTCTCCCGTGACCAGGTCTCGCAGTCTTTTCTGTGGAGTCGTATTGATGATTTTACTGACTGCACGTGGCATGTCAGACGTACTTAGCAGCTGCCACGTGGCAGAAGCGGGTTTACCGTCCGAGGATGCACTGCCAGCAGTTTTACTGCGAACCTTGCCGTGCTACAAGTTTCTACAGCTGGTCACATACATTGATGGCTTTTATTCCTAGTCACTTGACCATGAGAAGTACTTTAGGAGCCAAGCGAGAAAATATATCCGCAATGTCACCTAGACCATCTCCATAATACACGCGGTACACAAGCGCGGGCGCATTTATTACTTTTGACGCGGAGGTGTAATTTACGATCGTCACTGTGTCATGCACATGCGTGTATGACAATTATTTGTCCAACTGAGTTAATCGCTAATGTACAGACTGATCAACAGAATCTCTCCGCGCAAATCGAGCCGATGTCCATCACAATCAGTCAACTAAAATCGCATTCGTGTAAGATTATCATTCTGGCATCGCAGGATTCTTATTTACGACCTTGATGAGATCGCAGGGAGTTAAACTGTGTAGCACGTAGCAGCGATTGGCCTGGTCGCCAGACGGCCTGTTTCCCAGTGATGATTAATAACTGCGTGCAACTGCGTCACTCGTGAATTTCACGGAGATCATAGACGTGATATTGACGATACCGGGCGCGAGATGATGCCCACCCACGTCACGGGAATCATTATGCGTTGACGTGTATATGTCGATGGGAGACTACCCGAACATAGATGATGCGCCAATGTAAACGTAGTATCCCACGGTGGATATTTCGATGGCACGATTGATTCTTGCCAATCGGTACCTGCTGCCCATGTTCATTGGTTTATGTTCTCCACGCGACCATAAGAACATCCGCAAATGGTTTCTAACGAATATTTATCCGCACGTAATACACGAGTAGTTGAGCCAATGCGATTTTGAGTGAGCGGCTCGCCGGTGCAGAAATCAGGTTGGAAATACAATTTCGATTTCGGGTTTTGTTGTGCTCGCGGACACGGAAGTGTTAGTGCCGACAATTGTGTTTGCCACGACTCGGTCGAGACGTGGGGCATTTCAGCCAGCATTGCGTTTGATTTCCGTACCTACTATCGTACGCATCATCGATCAGTTGGAACGCGTGATATATGTATGCGTCCATGATTCCACCGGTGAAACAACGCTGATAAATTCCTGTCGTTTAGTTGACGACGTCAACGGAATAAATTGTTACTGGCACGCATAAGGGTTTCCAATCGGTCGACGTCGGACAAAACATTTTTGTTGTACGAATGCCCCGGGTACATTCAAGTCTTGTCGCTTTCTATACAGATTCAAAGAAAGTTCCACCTATAAAAAAGATAATGTTTGCTATTCGTTGATCTTTAACATGAATTGTCAACTACCAGCGAGAAACAACATAGGATTTAAATTTTGTTTTAAAATTTTCTTAATAAAGTATGCAGAGTTCTACGTTTCGAAACACGAATGCTTCTTACGCTGTGCTATCAGTGTTTGAACGTCTGTGTTGAGTGTCAGCTGTCAGGCAAAATGCAATTTGAGCAAACTAAACCGCATCTTTCCGCCCTCAAACTCTAACTAATATTAAATCAGAATTTGTTTCCGTGATCTCTGTCCTACTACTGGCTGACTCAGAAATTCAGCGTATCCTAACCTAATATTCAAAACAATTCATGGACGAATCGAGTCTTAGGTTTGCATGGACAGTTTCTGGACTTCTTGAGTACTGACTAAATATGGATGTTAAAAGATTTTGAAGTTCAGCTCTTATGCTACCTTTTAAAGCGATCAAAAATTTTACATCCGACAACGTCAACTATTATGTTTTGTCTCATAAAACTGTATCACCCATTATACAGCGAACGGAGATATACTGCGAATAAGAAATGTCTGACACAACCTTAATATCACAAGACTTACGGATTACAAACGCTTTTCTTTTGAATGGAAATGTAGCTGTGATTGATTCCTGATTGACATTCTAAGAGCCAATACTCGAATACCACCCTTGGAAGTATTGAAAGATCATGTTTCAGCATTGGGTACCAAATAAAGAATCGTGTTTTTGTCAAATATATATTTCGCCAGTGAAAAAGAATAATTGCAAAATAGTCGTATAGATTCAGTACATATGTATTTCGAAACGGTTGGTCTGCTTCGATGCACAATTTATATTTGCCTTTATATGCATGTTACTTTCCGTTTAAACCATTTAGTCTGCTCTTTGTGAAACATATCATTTAATGTTACGTTTTTGTTTATTTCAGCTATATCTGAACAAACTTGAACTCTGATTTGTTGAGAGACACAATCTTCTTAAGCGGCATTAGTTTTAACTCATTGTTACAAACAAAAATGAAGCTGATGAGATATGCACAGTTAAGTTACAACTGACAACCACTGCTGCCTAAAACGAACACGGAAAGAAAACAAAAATTTACACTGTAATTCGAACAGTGTATTGATTTCTTCACCAATAATGGTAATTTATACTGTCAACAACAGCACGTGTTCACTAGGTTTTGTAATTTACCTCATGTACCTGCTTATAAGACGAGTCCAACTGCTAACTGCATAGACCTATATTTGCCGTTGCTTAATGAACCCGCAAATTTGGGTTTGTGCAGTTTGTTAGGAATAACAATAGAAAAGAAACAACATAGACCATTCTTGACAGGCGCGTTATGCTACGGCAGATCAGGATCTTTATTGTTTGCAGTTTGACTCGACTTATAATCATGTATAGACGGTACACAACTCTGAATCAGCTTATCTTCTGGCACAAGAATGCCTACTGTATACATGAGTACGTTAGCATGGACTTGACTTCAGTAATCACGACTTTCTATAATATTGACAAGAATTACCATCAAAAGAGGGTATTAGTTTCAGAGTTATGATATTTTTGACAAGAATTACCGTCAAAAGAGGATATTAGTTTCAGAGTCATAATATTTATCTGGAACTGAGCACTCATCATGGACTTAACGGGTTAAAAAATTTAACTGGCACCCAGTACTATCATTGGAATTTTGATATTCTTTCTTCGTTTTGTTTATAATGATTTTAAGTTATTATTTGCAATCACAACTTTAAAATAATCTTTACCTATTGAACTGATTTACTTGTCTTTCATTTTCAGAACTGGCGATACTGCCATCCTTGAAGCAGTATTGGGTAATCAAAGGCAGCACACTGAATCTAACATGCAGACACAATGGAACACAAACATCTCAAGAGCATGCCTTGAGTTTCTGGAAGAGCAACACACAAATTTTGACAGGCAATGGTGTCACAGTTAGGACGTCTGCAATCAGAGACTTCCAAGATGAAACACGAATCATCCGCACTCTGAGCATAGCCAAATCGGATGTCCAATTTAGCGATGGCGTACCATACAAGTGTATTTTGGGTCAAAATATAAGCAGCTTTAAGGCAGAGGCAGTTATTGAAGTGCGAGTATTGGAATGTAAGAAGGTGTCAAACGTGTCTGCTATACTAAGTTATAGAAAGATATCTAAGCATCATATAATGGTGTTCCACTCTGAATTTCTCCAGGGCTTGGGTATGCAAATGGGTCACCTTTTACAATACGCGAACATTTATTTTGAATGAAGGGAGACTTTTGGATCGAAGGGGTGTTCTTTTTATGGATGATGAAATTTAGAACGTCATTTATTAGGAACAACAATTCAATAAAACTGAAAATATGTGGAATAAATAGGGAGAAAAATTGAGGAATTTTAATGATACGTAGAATGGGGGAGGGCATTAGGAGCTGGGGGGGGATGCTTCTCTATTACTGACTAGTTGGAGCACTGATAAACACAGGTGTGCTGATGTGCTTGACATACAAAATGCAGGACGTCAGAATTTATTTACATTTGAATCCGTCATGAATAGCAGAAATATTTCGATCGCTCGTGTTGAATTACCGTCCGCTTAAAAAGACCAGTCCAACTGCTAACTGCGGAGATTCAGATCTAACGTTGCGTGACGTATCGGCAGATCTGGGTCTATTTCGCTTGTTAGGAGTAATCAGTAGAACAAACAACATAGACCCTGATCGGCACGCGCATTATGCTACGGCAGATCAGGATCTTTATTGTTTGTAGTTTGACTCGTCTTATAAACGCGTACATACTGTAAATGAAACTTTTACTACTGTTGCTGAGAGAAATTATAATGGAGAGAAGTGGTAAGCCCGATTTAATTCGGGCAAGATCACATTATCCAACAGTACTGTCAGTTATTGTGTCGCCTGCAAAACATAGGTGAGACATAGGTATTGCTTTTCGGTTGGCATTGTCATTGTTGTCGGTGAAGGTATCAATGTAAAATGTTGCTCTTTGCTTAGATTTGTTGATACACAGTTCCCAAACTACCATGAAAATGTGAAAAGTCAGGAATAAGAATGGGTTTGTTTCCGATAGGGTAAAGCATTGTAGTTTTTCAAACATTGGTTGAAGTCAGGGGAAAACTGGGCCTTTTCAGCTGCCACTTTAGATATTTATCATTTGGAGCAATTTTTGACAAATAGGGAATCAATATAACTTGTTTATCAGTTGCGTTTTAGTCATAATATTTGTAAGTAAACGAAATTCGCTGACTTACAACTCCTAACATAGCCACGGACAATGGATTTAACTGATCATTATGATTGTCAATCAAACTACCTGGCTGACTTTCTGGTCTAGCTCCAGCCTAGCCGACTCTTTTGATTTGTCAAAGACTGGTTTGATGCATATCATCGATTTCTGATACAGATGTGTTGCAATATAAAAGAAACTCGTCTCTAACGACAAGCTACATGGCTTTCTCCATCAGTGTTCTCGTCCATCATCTGCCTGTTAATGACGGGAGATAAGTATTCACTTGCTGTTCGGCAGACAATTACGTGGATATAAACGGGTGTTCTCAGATCGTTCAGGTGTGTAAATCATTGCAAAACCACTCTCTTTTCATGGCCAGTTTTCATTGTTGTTGAGATGTATCTGTCTATTTATTTATTTATTTATTTATTTATGTTTTTATTTATTTATTTATTTATTTATTTATTTATTCAAGCCCTTTTTCACAGCTACAGGTCTGTATTAGATATATACTTTTAATAACTGTAATTATTGGTATAAACGTTTAATGTCAAAAAGAAAAAAAGAATAAACAAAAAAGCCGTTTATTTGTAAAATAATCTCAGATGCAGCTTTAAAAATAAATGTTTTATTTTACCTTATTTTTCACTTTTTGTTGCGATATTAATTTCACAGAATATGGAGTAAGCTCAAATCTAAGGGTGTGTTCAGTTTTCCAGTCAGCTTGCCCAGGGCAAACAAATTTTCAAAAACATTTCCAGACCTTCATTACCACTTCCTAATTAAAAGTATACGCCATGCTGTGTTTTCGTAATGATTTCCATGTGAACTGGAGGCACAAACTTGATATGCTTCGACACATGTCACTGAGATGTGATGTTGTCGATAGGGATACCACGAATGGTTCAAAACTCGACACGGGTATCAAAAGGTAGTGGATTTGGTTGGAGAAGAAAGTTGATGTAGTATTGCTTTCTGAAGCGCAGGATCCACACTAAAGGGTGATCCTGGTGAAATAGTTCACATCGAGTCTCTCATTATGCCTAAACACGCCAAAAAAAATCTTCATATACGTCCTTCTCCGACCTCCTTTTTTTGAATACAGTGCGTTAATATATCACAGAAAAACGTTGACGTCTGTGCCAATTTTTCTTCAAAAAGGAAGATTCCAATATAGTATTTTTGCCCCCTCCCTTTAGACAAAGAAATTGTAAGCGTTGTAGTTAATTTTGGTGCTAATGTGATGATTATAAATGCTAGAAATTACATTGGTATGTAAAAATTTCTCTCATAAAATTAACACATGATCCTTGAAAAAATGAAGTAAAATCTAAATTTCTTAGCTCATGCCGAAAGGAGAATATTACTGAGTAGATATATCTAATCCATTACTGATATAATTAATTATCTTATCCAAAATTTCGTCAAAGAAACGTACAAAAACGGCCCCTTCAACTATGAAAAAATTTCGCGATTTTTTAACATAACCTATTTTTGATTTTACCGTAATTGTTTTATATTAACTCTGGCATAGCAAAGTAAGAAACGTTTATCTTGTTTTGTGAAGTTTTGTCAGTATTGTATGAGTATTGTCAATATTTCATTAGTATTGTCAGTACTGTACTAGTATTATCAGTATCGTATCAATATTGTCAGTATTCTATCCATATTGTCAGTATTGTATCAATATTGTCATTATTGTCTTAGTATTGTCAGTATTTCATCAGTACTATCCGTATTGTATCAGTATTGTCAGTATTTTATCAGTATGTTAATCACCTGACATGCAAATATGCAAAAACAAGTTTTAAGTGACTGTTTTTAATTTGTTACAATCAATTCGCCATACTTTTGCTAACTTCTCGGTATTGTTTGCCACTCTGCCTTATTCTGGCTGGAGAAAATGCTCATTTCGCCCCATATGTACAGTGTTAGGAAATTAGAAGAAAATGGATTAGCATATTGCGTTTTGTGTTGGAAGGAAATTAGAGTTCAAAGCGCAGAACTGTGGCACTCCAAGATCACGAGTCTTCTGTGCAAAATCAAGAGATTGTCTAAACCGGAAAGTCGAATAGTGAATTAACCGCTATGTTTGCAGCTTGATATTGTCATATCTGTTTTTAAAGTCTTACATTTTAGTGAAAAATATGGATTGTGATATTGAATGTTACAGGTTTCGTTCTAGGCTGCTTCCTTGTGCCAGTGACCCTTATATTTCATCTTTGGCTGAACTTGTTATTGCTCCTTAGTCCATATGTTTGATCTGAAATTGATTAGTCTTGTATTATATGCTAATAACATCAGGATCTCAAACAGGTTTAATAATAAGCAAGATACCCGCATAAAAATGAGATGATAATGTACCTGATTGGCTGAACTTGTTACCTTTCTGGGAATCACATTTTTCTAATTCATTTTTTATCAGACTTGGATGATACATGCATAGGCAAGGTCGAATATACTTCATTCATTAGTGCAATCCACGCATAATAATGAGGTGATTTTGCATGGTATTTTCTGAGTTTATTGCCATTGTGGAGGATTGAACTTTGATCAAACTTGGCATCAATGGCTAAGTCATCAAGATATTGACCATGTTCGATAATGAGCAAGATCCACACATATTAATGAGGTAATGTTACATCGGATTGGCTGAGCTTGTTACCACATTTAAGACCATCTTTCAGATCCGATTTTGATCAGACATAGAATATGTGACTATGATCAATATCTCGTATGATCTCGATAATGAGTGACATATTAATTAGGCGACCTTAGATCTAATTTCCTGAACTTGTTGCCACCCTAGAAACTGCATTTCTGATATAGATATAAATCGACTTTAGTCATCAATATCTGAGATCATACAATTATGAGCAAGATCAATCCCTTTTGATCAAGTGATCTTGCATCTGTTTTCCAGAGACTGTCAACACTGAACTGACAAATTCTAATCAGATCTTTATTAAAGTTAGGTTTATATGATCTGAATCAAAATGTTTACATAACAGAAAATCAGCGTAGTTGGAAATAGTTATCAATTCGTAAGATCTGTAATCATTTTGTTTTCACTTATAACACACCTTTGCCTCTCTAAAGAAAAGCCAAGTAAGTAACCCATGGCATTGACTATTGAGAATCATAGGTTTGGGGATAAATGTAATATTTCCTCTTGCCAAGAATGAAAACTAGATAAAAAAGAATAAATATGCGAAAAAAAAAGATGCATACATTTCAAAACAACAATTCATAATTAAAACATAGGAAACTAATACACTTTATATATTAAAGTGAATAATGTATCATTTCACCTGAAGTAAGATTCTGAAATAGAACTATAACAAGTAACACTACAAGTTAGACATAATTGGCTATAATTTCTGAGCAGGTAAACCATCTAATCATTGCAATGTTAAAACGGTTAAAACAATAGTATAAGGATATGTTTGGAGTGGACAAAGATATTGTAACTTGGGAAACATTTGATAAGATGTCATGATATAAGGATCAATATACAAGTGTAGGTTTGCAACAACTAGGTGCAATGTTATTATTAAGGATCACAATTTACACAGCTAAAGTTATTTATTCGCAGGTACTGTGTTCTTAAGCTCTACTGGTCATAAGCCAGAAGAGTTTATTGGATGGTCTGTTGTTCATCGTCTGTTGTCTGTTCATTATCCGTCCCTCCATTAGCAAATGTTTCCAACGTCTAGTTGGCTGGTTGGTTCTAAATTCAAATGGTGATATTAAAACATCCACTTTGGCCACATTAGAGGTTATCTTAAAACTCATCTCGCCACTGCTACTGAATTGATGGTAATTTCATCATCGATTATTATATAAAGACTTCTTATGATGTCTAGTTGGTCCAAAATAAAAGTAGTGCCGATCTGACATCCAATGTGGCCACCACTATGGCCAGCTTTAAAATCTTGTTATCATTAATTCTATCGAGTAGAAGGTTATGTCAACATGGTATTTTCACTAAAACGCTTTTAATAATGTCTAGTTGGTGCCAAAAGAAAATGATGCCGATATGACAGCTTGAAAATATTGCTATTGATATCTCTCCTGAACTCAAAATCATATCGTCATAAGGTTTTCACTAGAAGACTGCTTGTGGTGTCTAGCTGATCCTAAGCGAAATGGCGCCAATCTGACATCCATAATAGCCACCGTGGCAGCCATATTGAAAATCCTGTTATCTCTAATCCTAGACGGATTGTCATATCAACATATTTTAGTTTACCTGAAAACTTCCAATGATGTCTATTTGGTCCGAAATGAAACCGCAATTATGACCGCCATTGCAGCCAAATAGAAAATCTTGTTTCTCCTTATGGATGGTCATATCAACACCGGGTTTGCACTAAAAGACATTTTTATGATGACTGCTTGGTCCTAAATGAAAAGTGCCGATCTGCCATCTAACATTTATATTGAAAATCTGGTCACTACTGCACCTAAACGGAAAGTCGTCACCAGCAGACATGTTATAGTGTCCGGTTGACTCTAAATGATAATGGTGCCAATCTGACATCCCGTGTGTCCACCATGGCGATCATCTTGAAGATCTTGTTATAGCTACTCGTGCTAAATGGATGGTAATATCAACATTTGGTTTTCAACAAAGACTTCCAATGATGTGTAGTTAGTCCTATGTAAAAATTGTGCGCATCTTTTTTTCCAATAATGCTGATTTGAAAATCTTGTCATTGCAAGAGAATATCAGAGAATATCGGAACATCACTCGGTCATTTCCGTCAAATGCAGCTTCGTATGTAGTTGCAGTTATGTGCATAAATTTGACGGGTTTGATGATTCACTTCTGGTGGAGTGCACCACATATTTTGCTACAGGGAATGCCTGCAATTTTCATATTGTGACTTTGACTAGTTCCAACGCCGTATTGTGCAACGTGAACAGAAGTAATTTAGGATATAGTTCTCAATAGTGGCGAATTGCATCTGAGGTTTGCTTCTCGACATGACGGAAAAGCCAATGATATTCCGTTTGGTTTTCACTTTTGTAGAGTTCTCCTATTGCAAAGGAAATTAAGATAGATTGAACAAATAACTTTAATATATAGGATGCATACATTAAAAATAGTTGTATAAATTAGCAAAATGGTATACCTTATGAGTATATTTAACAGTCTGTAATTTTAAGTCTGTGGAAAAATATTTATGAAATATAAGAAGTATCTGTAGATAAAACCGAATATAGATGAGTTTGGAAACCATATGAGTGCGTGCAATCTGGTGAAAGACATTACTCAATAGCTTTCCTTGGATTTACTCAGTGTTCAACAAACCTAACCTAAGCAACTAAAGACCTTAAAATGGTATTGCTATATCAAAGTGACTGACATTTTTTATTTGTATTGGTTATTTGTACGTACTTATATTTATAAGTATTATCGTATGGCGTTGCAAATATTCAGTGCAATTAGTCGCAAAATAGTTTACATTGATATTTATTATTGTCACTATAATCCAAGCGTTCTATTACAAGTCTATTGTGACTAAAGATCAATAGTCATTAAGCTTTTCTTCTGAAACACTTCCAAATTGAATTGCTAAGAGTAAATAAATCTACGACCTTACAAACAGTCAAGAAAAATTCTGTAGCTGATCCACTGCCTTAACCATCAAGCTACCATGGCTACTTTAGGTGGGGATCTCATTCGTTTCCATGTAAAGACTCTTTGGGGACTAAGCACAGACCCAGGAATGCATGATGTCTAAATCAATTCCCCTTCTACTGCTAAAAGTGTATATATACTTTAAGAATAGGAAAATGAACAGTCTCTAAGTCATAAACTTGGACCTAGACCCCAGGAGGTAGGGAGAGGACCATACGCCAAGGATGGTTGCATAAATGATAGCCTGTTCATGGCAAGAAAGCGCTGGAAATAAACGAATGAAAAATACACACGCTCTGGAATGCAAAGACACACACAGTCAGTTTTAGGCTATCCCGTAATTAATACAGCAAACTAATTACACATTACATGCACATTAATGAATGAAAAATGGCATTACCATCCTTGACCTAACTATCCAGATATTCCATTTTCTGGACACCATATTTATAACACTTGTCATCATTTTCAATTGTATAACAAACTGGCAGACACCAAGAACGCTTTAAAGAGCCGATGAAAAATAAAATATTCAAACATTCACATTAGAATTTAAACTGGAAAATTTTGACAATATTGAAAACAGGTGATTGAATAGATGGCTGTCAGATCCTGAAACAGCTTTATTTACCCATATTGTCCATAATTCATTTTTGGTCTGTCAGATACCGGAAGTCTGGATGAAAACAATTTACATTCTCAGTAAAGTGGATCAATCTGTGTGATATACAGTGTACAGAAATATTTATGGGTTCGTATCTTTGTCTTTGTATAGGATGCTGAACTGGGGTGTTATTTATTTTGTGGTAAAGCAGTTAATATCTCTGACCTGAAGATTTAAGTCGTTCTTATCTCATATATTAATGGCAGATTACCTCTTGATAATCTCATTTTGGATATAAGTGGCTTGGTCTTCGTATTGTACATAGGGTATAGTTACAAATAATCATGTTCCCTAATTAAATTCCTGAACAAGTCTAAGATACTTGACTGATTTACATATTCGTGGTAATCATTGGAACTTGTAATTGCAAGATCGTTTCACGCATTTCTGAAGGCAAATATATATTATTATTTTAGACAATCGGAAGTGATGTTAATATGAATATATGTTTATCATTCTGATGATACATTGGGTTTTGAAAATAATCTTCAAATTGTTAGACAATTTCAGTAATCAGACGTTTGTATATGTTATTATAATCCAGATCATGGTAGCGATAATTAAGAGTTGCAGGGCTTTAATCACTTGATTTTGTTCATGCTTTATGTCCAATCCGACAAATTAATCAGGATGATATGGTGATATGTATATCTATATTATATGTGTTCATTCACATGATTAAAAACTGTAAAGGTCACTTTAAGAAACATTTCAGAGTTTCAAGATAGTTGGTTGTACTTTTAATTGGATTAAACATGTTTTTTTGGAGTATTTGACCTTAGAAAATGTGTAAGAAAACTTGTTGACGAATTTGATATGATTTGAGTTCAGGTCATTGGTTTCCCCCAAGGAAAAACCAGGTTACCTAAGATTTGATTGGTTAGCTGCTAAAGGACCTGACCTTGTTGACAAGAAGAATGATCCGGAAATCAGTATTCGACCCTCATTCTGGTTCTGAAATAGCGCCTTCATTTTTTATATGAAGGATCTTTACCTGAGAATTAGTTATCCTGTCGTAAACTTCAGTTTTAGTGGAGTCATTTAGTTGTGTTCAATTATTATTTGAAAGGATTAAGTATCTATTATGGAATTTCTCTGAATTCATGTAAATACATTTTAGAGTATATTACATCAAGACTTTGCAGATCAAAATATTCACACTCTTGGCACATCAGCACAATATATTAGACTTCATTCGGAACATCACTGGAACATATTTGCAATATACGATACTTTTGGACTTGTGATAGAACGTTTAGGACTATTTAGGATTTCATTTACTATACTGCAAGTTATTTTAAATTGTTCATTCTTATTGTAGGAAAATATATTATTTGTTGAATTTTACAAAACGTGCTGGTTTTCACTCTTTTCTGTTACTTAGTTTAAGATCACAGAGCCGTAAAATGGTGTGATACAGTTTGTGAACTTGCAAAGAGTTCACAAAAAGTAATTATATCGCTTAGGGCCTATCACTGGAGATATATGGCTACCGTTCACTCATCACCAATAGCAGTCCATGTATACGATGTACAGCCTAACGTAATTATTCAGAGAGAGAAAACCAAACACATCAGTTTTGTATATTTGTATTGCGTAGTTAATTTTTGTCCGTGATTTAGGGCAATGCCTACATGATTTTTCTCATAATTCCAAGAACTAAACAAGGTGTTTACATGGATCTGAGTTTAAGACATGAATGTTTCCCTAGAAAATTCTAGTGTGTCTTAGGTCAAGTGAAATTAGTATGTATAGGATTTGGTAAATAATCATTCCTGTTTTATGATCAGAATTATGCATAGTTAAGTTGAGATATAATTTGAAAGGAATTTTTATTTAAATTATTCATTGGAATTACAAGGTGCTCGTTAAATTTTGGATTAAAACACTACTTTGGTATTAATGAGGACTGGTTCAAAGACATTCCGTCTTATATCATAGTGACACATCAAGACATCCAAGATTATGAAATTCATTTGGAACATTCTATAATTTTGGGCTTGTAATAGAACACTTGGATTATTTGGGATTTATATGGCACTACTGTATGTGTCTTTTGAATATTCAGTTTGTGTTCAAGGGAAATAATTAGTTGTTGATTTTACTAAACTTGCTAGTGTCGCCCCTCTTCTGTTACATAGTTTAAGACCATAGACTCGTAACACCAGAAATGCAACCATAAATCTTTATTTTATAAATTAGACAATGAAACGTTATCACGAACATGTTCGTTATAGGCAAGCAAGAATCTAATGCAACATTGTTTAGCTAGACCACTTCCGACCAGCATTAAATTTGCCTGGCACATCAATACACATTCTTTACAACTTACCTGGCCAGTATATCAATACACATTCTTTGCAACTTAACCTGGCCAGTATGTCAATACACATTCGTTACAACTTACCTGGCCAGTATATCAATACACATTCTTTACAACTTACCTGGCCAATATAGCAATACACATTCTTTACAGCTTACCTGGCCAGTATATCGATACACATTCTTTACAATTGAACTTTTGATTTCCTGACAAAATTCTTGAGATATAAAATAATTTGTATTAGTACATGAAGTATCCGTGCAGAGATAAAAGTAATCATTTTTTAAAAAATATCTGGATATTTAATTCAATGACGGTATTTGCCATATTTATTCTATATTATTTCCGTCCACAAGAACATACAAGCAGATTCAAATACAACAAAATAACGTACCATATATATATATATATATATATATATATATATATATATATATACATATATACATACATATATACATACATATACACAGACATACATACACAGACAGACATACATACACAGACAGACATACATACACAGACAGACATACACACACAGACACACATACACACACAGACACACATACACACATACACACACATACACACATACATACACACATACATACACATACACACATACATACATACACACATACACACACATACACACATACACACATACACACATACACACACATACACACATACACACACATACATACATACATACACATACATACATACACATACATACATACATATACATACATATACATACATATATATATATACATACATATATATATATACATACATATATATATATATACATACATATATATATATACATACATATATATATATATACATATATATATACACATATATATATACACATATATATATACATATATATATACACATATATATATACACATATATATATACATATGTCTGTGTGTGTGTGTGGTCTAAAAAGAAGATAAGTAACAGAAATATTGATGGACAATGTAGCAATGAAGTGCCCTAAAACTTCTATTTCCACTCCATCGTTTCAATACATGAATGAATAGGCATTCACAAACTGACATATGCAAGTTATCCAGATGATTGGTTTGAGAGTCACGTGGGTCTTATGTTGATTGGAAACAATGATCTACCACTTACAGCCTCAAATGGTTGGGCTAGGCGAGGGGGGGGGGACTCGTGAAATTTGAGTAGGAAATGAGATATTGTGAACACTTCTGGACAGTAATGCTTTACTGTAAGTTTCTCTTTATGCCATTCGATGTTTGACACTTTTTTTTAAAGTTCAGTATGAAGAGTTCGTCATCCCTGATATCGAAAAGAAATATGAATATTTGGAGATCATCCCACCAGAGGAGGAAAACTTGATCATTCACTGTAGTGCTTCTGGAGTGAATCAAACAGACACCAGCTATACTTTCACCACAATGTGGCTGAAGGTTTCGGAAGGCAAAGAACAGGTTCTAGGGAACAGTTCAAAGTACACTATCCTTACAGAGGACAGGACGTTAGAAATTGTAAAGCCATGTAAGTTTCAAAGAGGCAAGTTCCACTTATTAATTAATACTCTTACGGCGCTTTATTCAGCAATTCCTGAAATATGGTATTCACTATGATACAATATATTTGTAGCCTTAAAACTTATTTGAAATTAAAATTAAAATTTGAAATAAAATTACCTAACGTGACGATATCATTACATACCATTTCACTTCTTATTAGAAAAGAACCTTTTTGCTGTAACTTAATTTTCCCATGTGGTTTGATGGAAGTAAATTCAACAAGAAAAAAAGAAAAACATCAAATAAGTATCTGATTCGCAGAAAAGAAAAGTTAACTGCTCTTACCTTGAAACAGTCATGTCAGTAACTGTGCTAAGAGGAGATGACTTTTAGAAAGTACTGATTCGATGTAGTCCATTAACACGCTTTAATAAGTGCACACTGGCCTTTGGGTTCAAAACTTATATACAATACAGCCTAGAATTCTACTGTTTTAGCTCACAAGGTTCTAAGGTCAAATGAATTTATGTTAAGATCCTTCGTCCATCAACAATCATCTATTCACAGTATTTATTTACAACTTCTTCTCAAAAACAGCTTAACCAATGGACATGACTTTACACGGAGAACTCTGGCGATGAGCTCTTTATGATTAGTTCAGTGGATGCTGATCGGACATTGAATATGGCTGTCATTGTTAAAAATAGAGAACCCTTTAAACAAATTGTTAAAAAAAACACTCAACAAAATGCGATTAAATTTGAAAGACAGCATCCTGTCATGAAGATCGTTCACATTTGTTGAAACGATCATAATCTGCTATCAAAAACAATAAAAAAACCCCATTTAAATGACCTCTTAAAATTGCTCAACAGAATTTGACAAAATTTGACTGAATTCATCGTAGAATGAAGACCTTGTAAATGTATTCCAATGATTGTGACCTGCCATTAGATATGGCCACCATTACTAAACACAGAAAAACCTTAGAACACGTGTTTCTCAAAACTCACTCAGTAGAATTTGACCAATTTTGACAGAAAGCATCCTGGCATGAAGTTCTTTTAAATTTATTTTAATGATGCAGATCCACTGTCAAATATGGCCACTAATGCAAAAGGTAGATAAACCCTAAATGATTGCGTCTCAGAAGCCGCTCAACCACATACGACCAAACGATACAAAGTATCCTGGCATGAAGTGTCTTTCAAGTTTTTGTCGAACTGATGCTGATCCACTACCAAAATGGCTACAATGACTAAAAATGCAAAGGTCTATAAAGACTTCTTCGCAAAATCTGCTCAACTTAATTTTTTTTAAAAAAATGACAAATCATGATGACTTAGACGGTTTTCACTTTTGTAGAAATTGATTCTGATCTGCAGACATTGAAGCCTGTCATTACCATAAGCAGATAAATCGTTGCAAATTTTCTGCTCAAAACCACTCAGCAGAATGTTTGCAAAATTTGACAGAAAGCATACCACCATAGTTTTTATATTTGTAGAAATGATGCCAATCTGCCATCAAATATGACCACAACTACTAAAACTAGGAATACAAAATTTATATGACGCTGTCGCAGAACATGATCAGCAGAGTTGGACCAAATTTTGCAGATTACGATCGAGTATAAATTTCTTTCAAATTTATACCAATGATGCCAATATGACATCAATAATGGCTGCCATTACTAAAAAAAAAAAAAAGGAAATCCCTTGGAATGATTTCTCAACAGAATATGAACATTTTTGCATACAAGATCAGTTTGAATCGATAACGCCAATATATATTTAACAGAATTTGAATAAATGTGTCAGAAATTGTCATAACTTGAAGGTCTTTTACACTATAGATATGATGCTTTATGTAACAAAACCGATGTACCAAATTTGACTAATTCGAACAGTAATCGTCCTGGCATAGCGACTATTCAATATCCTACAAATAATATAGATGTGTGATCGAATGTGGATGAAGGTATAAAAGCTAAAGAAACCCTGAAACATTTGTTTTCGTGACACATTTAATCAGTAACATTTGGAAATGTGTTTACAAAAGCAACCTATTGACCCAGATTTGCTTTGCCGGCCGTTCCTGCTTTTCGCTATTATGCAGATATCAGTCAGGTGAGAAATCTCAGGCTCATTAAGACTGCTTGTTCTGTTAACTTGGTTAACTGCAAAAATCACAGCTTATTAAAATGTTTCCTGTAATTATAAAGTATGTGTTTGCTTGCAGTGAGGGAAGATGCAGGGGATTACAGATGTGTTTTGATCTTTAACATGGAAGACAAGTCATCTTACCAGGAGGTGCGCTCACAACCATTTTATGTGAAAGGTTAGTGTGTTACGTATATGTAATTTAATTACTTGTTTGTTAGTTTTAAAATTTTTTATTTTTATTTTATTGCATTATATGTTA